>LR750017.1:0-31541 GCA_902729485.2 Mus minutoides
CCCCCCGCTCACTCCGGTCGGTCCCACTTGCTCAGTCCCTGCTCTCTCCGGTCCAAGGATTCATTTATTATTCTTCATAAGTACACTATAGCTGACTTCAGTCGCACCAGAGGAGGGCGTCAGATCTCATTACGGGTGGTTGTAAGCCACCATGTGGTTGCTGGGATTTGAACTCATCACCTTCGGAAGAGCAGTCGGGTGCTCTTACCCGCTGAACCATCTCACCAGCCCAAGATTTATTTATTTATTTTATGTATGAGTACACTGTTGCTCTCTTCAGAGACAGCAGAAGTGGCATTAGATATCATCACAGATGGTTGGTTGTAAGCCACCATGTGGTTGCTGGGAATTCAGCTCAGGATCTCTGGAATACTCTTAACTGCTGAGCCATCTCCCCAGCCTACTCTGTTTTTCCTTTTGAGATAGGATCTCATTTGCCCAGGCTGACATTGAACTCACTGTGTAACAGTGGTGGTTCTGAACTCCTGATTCTTCTGACTCCACCTTGCAGGCACTAGAATTCATGGCTTTATGAACTGTTCTTAATGTGGTGGTCCATGCCTGAAAACAACAACATCAACAACATAAAAAAAAACCCAAAGGGCCTAGGGTGTAAGCCTAGGCCGACCTTGAACTTCCAACCCTCAACAATCTCCTAAGTGTGATTACAGATGCCCTCCATCAATAGCTGTAGGATTCTAATCTGAGAATCTCCCTTCCTTCCTTGACTTTTTGCCTCTTAGCTTGTTAAGCCTAAACTATTTCCTATTTAGCCCTATAAGAAAGAGCTTAGCAGATGTAGGGGCAAGTGCTTCCCTGTATGCCTCCTCTCGGGACTGTGCAGACAGCCAGACGTCCCTGTCTACCACAGGTACTTTGACACTAATTTTAAACATGTCCTGTTTGAACGTGTACTGTGGTCTGTTGTGGCTGGAGATGTGGTCTGTTGTGGCTGGAGAAGAACTCTTTCTGATTCTTTTTCCAGACAGATGGAAAAGCATTTCATCAGCTCAGCATGTATCAGACATTGTGATACTCTAGTAACGTCAGCACTTCTTTCTGTATCCAGAACTGCTTTTGCTGATGTTTGCAGTAGTTCCCAGGATGGCAATGGTCCATCTTGTCTACCTAGGATCTAGGCCTGGGCAGTGTAGTAGGGTACTCGACTCCTGTCTCTCTTAAGTCTTTTTTGTTTGGTTTTTCAAGACAGGGTTTCTCTGTGTAGCCTTGGCTGTACTAGAACTTGCTCTGTAGACCAGGCTGATCTTGAATTTAGAGATTCGACTGCCTCTGTCTCTCACCACCAACCAACACTGGACCTCCTTTAAGTCTTTAAGGATGAGTCTCTGCTATTTCACCTGACATGTGATATTGTGAGCAATAATGTGACTTCAGGGGCCGGCACTTCCCACCATAGTGATTCTTATTTCTCACCCCAGGGAATTAAGATGGAGGCTCTGTCAGCCGTCATGTTTATTTATCCAAATTATACATTCCTAGACTAAGAAATTACAAGGTATGTGTAGAGACTCACTGCACCTCTGGCAAGACACTTGGGTGGAGCTCCACAGACTTCTCTGTGCCACCTCTCTAACTCTGACACCATGGCCTTCTAGGGTCTTTGGGGGTGAGTGTTGACTCAGGCACTGTGTTCCATAGCTTAGCTTGTGAACTCTGCGTGGGGGGGGGGCTCTTTCCCCAGTGTGCACCCACTCTGATCAGTGGTTTTGGGAACCCAAGTGGATTTGGAAACCAGGCAAAGGATTATGGTTTTTCCATTTTAGCAGTTGGCATTGGCTTTTGACTCCTCTGCTCTTCATCTTGGAAGAAGTGAATCACCATGGTAGGAGCTACCATAGTCAAGCCTGCAGTTGGAACCCCTGCTTGGCCGCATTGGTTTAGCTTTTCTGTGACAATAAAGTCTACCTTGTTAGAGATGGTAATACTGTTGTTTCATATCCATTTGGTACCTTTGACTCAGTACAGCACCAGCTAGGCCAGGTCTGTAGTAGCAGCTCCTCTGTTTTCCGTAGCCTAGATCTTTGAAGATTTTTGGGTGTATTTTATATATATGAGGGTTTGATCTGCACACATGTAAGGATACCATGTGCATGTATGGTGCCTCCAGAAATCAGAAGAGAGTATCAGATCCCCTGGAACTGCAGTTACAGATAGTAATGAACCAAGATGTGGGTCCTGGGAACCAAACCCAGGTTCTCTGGAAGAATAGTCTGTACTCTTAACTGCTGATCTGATCCATCTTTAGCACTTACTTTATGTGTTGAGAAGGTCTTACTCTATAGCCGAGGCTGGCCTTGAATTCAGGGGAATTCTCCTGCCTCATGTTCTGGAGTGATGAGATTGCATGTGTGAGCCACCATGCCCAGTAACTCCTCCAATTTCTGTGCAGATCTAATCCCCACCAGCTCAGAATGTGGCTTTTATAATAGGATCAATGCAGATGTAATTAATTACAATGAAGAAGTCATTAGGCTGTGTGCTGTAATCTGTGTGACTGGTATCTTTAGTAAACATTAACAAACACTACACAGACACATGAGAGTGAGAGAGAGAGAGAGACAGAGCGAGCGAGCGAGCGAGAGAGAGAGAGAGAGAGAGAGAACACTATATATGGATAATGTAGAGACTTAGAAGCTGAATGTTGCCAAAGGCTGCCAGCAAGCCATCAGACATTGGCAGAAAAACGGATTCTCCCTCACCATTCTTAGACGGGACCAACTCTGCCAACATGTGGGTCTCAGACGTATGGTTCTCCAGACCTTTGGGACAGTACATTGGCTTTCAGGCATCGTGTTGGGTGTTTTGTTAAGGCTAACTCTGGCAAACCAAGAGGGGATAGCCTCTCAGAGGTGCTTCATTGCCCTCTCCATAGCATTTCTATGTTCCTAGCAGAGCACTCCACGCCCTAGTGGATGCCTTTGTCTCACACGGTAATTCTCTTCTATCATGCCCACCTCTGGGCCTTTTGGCCCCTTCTCAATACTTCACCGAGACAATTTGACATCTTCAGTGCAGTTCCCATAGAGCATGGCTTTGTCCAAGCTACAAAAAAAATTCTTCATGGAGTACTGGCTCCAGGTGTCCTTGCAAGGATGAGATCCCGAGTCACAGGAAGATACTGCCCACATCTTGAGCCCTCATCTGCTCTACTTGCTTACGTCTGCTACAGTGGTCTACAGCCTCGGACATCCACTCCCCTGTGTGTTTGCCCAGCTCCTCCTGGTGCATCTCTCTCATTTACTCAGACACTGCCAGATTTTGAAGTCAGTAGGCTTTTCTTGCCTATCCAGGACAGCGCTTCCCCACACGCTCAGGTTTGGTCTTGGTTTTTTTGGTTTAGAAGCCCTGAAGGAGGGCTGGCAGTTTCTCAATTAGTGATCAAAGGGGAGGGCCCAGCCCATTGTGGGTGGTGCCATCCCTGGGCTGGTAGTCCTGGGTTCTATAAGAAAGCAAGCTGAGCAAACCAGGGGAACCGATCCAGTAAGCAGCACCCCTCTATGGCCTCCAAGTTCCTGCCCTGTGTGAGTTCCAGTCCTGACTTCTTTTGGTGATGAACAGCAATGTGGAAGTCTAAGCTGAATAAACCCTTTCCTTCCCAACTTGCTTCTTGGACATGATGTTTTGTTTTATTTGTTTGTTTGTTTTTTTGGTTTTTCGAGATAGGGTTTCTTTGTATAGCCCTGGCTGGATTTCAAGGAGGCATTTTCTCAAGGCTCCTTTCTCTGTGATAACTCCAGCTTGTGTTAAGTTGACGCACACAACCAGCCAGTCCAGTACCCACCCATGCTTAGTTTTCCACCTGGATGAGAAGGCGGATGTAGTGGTCAAGAAACCAGTTACACACGTGAAGTTAGGGACACTTCAAGTAGGAAGAGGAGCCTGCCACGTTTGGGCAGAGAGAAGAACATCCCAGGAGCTGAGACCACTAAGGGCAAAGGAGAAGGAAAGAGCATGATGAGTCTGTGTGAGGAAAGGAAGGAGAAGGAAGAGACTGGATTCCCCGGGACAGGAAGAAGGCAGCTGAGCTAGCACAGGGCTTTGGTATGGAGTCATGGCCTTAGTGTAAATGGAATGGGCAGTCTTGGAAGGTTTAAACCTTCCAATAGTGACACATTTTCACACACACACACACACACACACACACACACACACACACACACACGATGTTATGTGTCTAGATGCATGTGAGTACAGATGTCCAAGGAGATGAGAAGAAGGTTGGATTCCCTCTAACTGGACTTATAGGCAGCTGTGAGCCACCCAATATGGGTACTGGGAACTGAACCAGAATCCTTTGAAAGATCAGTAAGTTTAACTGCTTAACCTCTGACCAGGCTCACCCAGGTAGATCCTTGATCAGTGCTACTCTTGGGTCTGCCTCTAAGGTGTACTCAGCTCTCCCTCCTGCCTCAACCCCTCTCCAGTCAAGCACATGACATGACTCAGGGATATATTGAAAGCTAGTTTATTTTTAATATGTTTTGTAAGGACGGAGCTGGGGTGGTGGTGGCTGGAGATGGCTGGGCTCTGGAAGAGTGTTGCTAGTTCTACTGGTCCTCTTCCTCAGCGCTGCGGCGGCCAAAGTCCATCCATCCGTAGGCCTCTTCTTCTTCCTCCATTCGTGGCCTCTGCTTCTTGGACAGGTCTGAGGAGGTGACAGGAGGTAAGAACGGAGAGAAGAAGGCCAAGTTTCAAAGAACTGTGGGGTCAGTATAGGGGATCTATGGCCAAACCTGGCTGGCTCAGCAGCTACTACCTGCTATGAAGCGTTGAGGACCCTGGGGCCCCAGCTGCCTTCGGTGGTGAGAGGCTGGGCCCAGCTTGTTGAGCTGGTGCTGGTCCAGGTCACCACTGGTCCCTGGTCCAGACAATGCATCCTGTAGCTGGGAGTGGGGCTTCCAAGAAGCTTCCGAGAAGGTAGCTAGAGCCAGCATCAAGACCAGCACGTACACACACAGTCGAGGCATCTTGTCTGAGAAGGGAAGAGAGCTGGGCTTCAAGACGGGGCTATTCCATAGTCCCAGAGGTAAAGGGCTAGACCAGATAAGCTCTAAGCTGCCTGGCTACAGAAAGAGAGAAGGAGAGGGAGAGAAAGGGAGATAGGGAGGGAGAGAGAGAGAGAGAGAGAGAGAGAGAGAGACAGAGACAGAGAGAGACAGAGACAGAGACAGAGAGAGAGAGATCCCGTCTCGAGAGATATCCCGTCTCAATGGACTAAGCTATAGAGCCATAGACTTCCTCTGATGTCCATATGGGCACTGGCCTTGCCACCCAAATGTGTGTGTGCATGCACACATACACATGCACACACTCAATTTCAAATGTTAAAAAAAAAAAATACCCACAATGACCATAGAGCAGTATTTTCCAGACTGCTCCGCCAGATGAGGCTAGGTCCAGTGACTCTTAGAGCTTAAAGGGAAATTTTAAGTAGCAACAACAAAGAGGCATACACACACTAAAGGGTGTTACAGATCATACACTGCCACTTGGAGACCACCAGCATGTCCATCAGAGGCTGGGCCCCATGGTTGCTAGGCAACCTTGGAGAAGAGGCTCCCGCTGTGTTGAGCTGATGAACAGCTTGCAACTGTACTTATGCAGCTAAGGAAAATAAATTAAACCCGGCATTTGCAGCCAAGCTGGAGGGTGAATCAAGTCTGGGGAAACCACAGCTTGGACCTAAAGTAGAATGCCCAAGCAAACATCAAGTCCCAAACCTTACCTGTTCTTTGGACTTGATATTTTCTGTTTTGTTTTCGCTTTTGCTTTTTTTTTTTTTTTTTTTTAACTTTCCCCCTTAAGGAAAATGTGTATTAAAAGATATTAGAGTCTGAGTGTGGTAGCACATGTTTTTAATCCCAGCACTCAGGAAGCAGAGGCAGGCGGATCTCTGAGTTCAAGGCCAGCCTGGTCTCTATATAGAGCTAGTTGTAGGACAGGCAGGGTGGTACTAGAGAAACCCTGTCTGGAAAAACAAAAACAAAACCAACCAACTAACCAACCAACCAACCAACCAACCAAACAAACAAACAAACAAAACCCTTAAAAATATTAGCTTCTTATGACAAAATTCTCAAATTAGATTTTCTGAGGGAGAGAAATATTTGTGGCTAATAAAGAAATGTTGGAAATCGCAGCTGGGTATGCTGACTCCTGTTTCTGTCTCAGTACGTGGGAGGCTGAGGCAGGACTGCCTCACTCTCAAGGTTCTGTGAGTGCTAGGCAAACCAGGGCTAGAGGGATACCCTTCCAAAAAGAGAGAATGAATGAAAGGGGGGGAAATCGATGCTATAGAGAATCGTTCTGTCCAGTATGAGCCATACAGCTTGATAAATATGGCAGTCACTAGCTGTTTGTGTTTCCTTACATTTGAATGAATTGCTATACAATTTTTCCACCTTTGAACTAGCCACATGATAAGTACCCATGTGGCTAATGGCTGCTGTATAGGAAAATGCAGATTCAAAGCATTCTCGTTATCGCAGAATTTTCTTTTAGGTAGCACTGGCCTAGGAAAGGGCTTGAGATGGGATCCAGAGCTGTGAGTTCCAGTCTTAGTATGACCTGGCTTCTAGACTTCAGTTTTCTCATCTTAGCGATGGGGGATAGGCCCTCACTTGCTCATCTCCCTGGCTGGCAGGAGCCCCAGGATCATGGCTGGATCCTAAGTGAAGCAGAAAGGCAGGCAGGAATCAAGGACGGATGACAGTGTGACCTTAGAGCTGAGACTCAGTTCCATTCTAGGCTAAGCAAGGGACCTCATCTCTGGAGACACCATGGACTGGAGCCTCTATAGGAAGGGGGCTTGTCAATCCTCATCCCTGCTGTCCCTTCCCTTCCCTTCCCTTCCCTTCCCTTCCCTTCCCTTCCCTTCCCTTCCCTTCCCTTCCCTTCCCTTCCCTTCCCTGTGTCTCACCCACAGAGCTGGGGAATGGTTGGCTGTTGTGGCGCTGGGTCAGCTCTGTGCGCTGCTTCAGACCTGCCTTATAAAGCCCTCGAGGTTCCTCCCAAACCCTCCTTCCAGGTGAGGCCAGACTCCCCACAGCAAGAGAAATGGGCGTGGAGTGTAGGTACAGCCTGTCACTCTGCCCCACCCTGTCACAGAGCTGTCAATCAATTAGTTATTCATTCATGCACGATATGGGGAAAGGGAAAGACTGATACAGGGAGGAGACAGACAGGAGACAGCCTCCCTGGGTTCCAGAGCAGCTCATTCTACTGTATTCCTTGGGCCCCAAGCTTCCTAATCTTCTATTGGACTACGTCCCGTGGAGAGGGGCTGAGAGGAGAGAGAAGAGGGAGAATGAATGGGAATGAAATGACCAAAGATTCATAGGTGCACATATGTTGATATTTGATGAACAGGTAGTGTGCGCATGTAGGGTGACTTATTGATCCCTGTCCCCTCCACTGGGCTTTGCAAACAGGATGTCATTGTCATAGTTATCAGGAGCAATGGGCCATGGGCTGATGGGCTGTTCTTTCTGTTGAGGTTCTCATGTTGGTTGCCTTGGAACCCTTTTATGCTCCTGTTACCATGGAAGACCCTCAGCATCTCTTGTCTATGCCCTCTATGTTGGGCTGGATCTGCCCAACACTCTTGTACCCTCTCCCTGGGTTTGCGCCTAATCAGACCTCCAGCCAGCCCCCTACCAGGAGCCAGCTCCTTGAGGACCTTGTGTTTCAAGACTCTTCCATTTTGCTTTCAGGGGTAGTCTGTGCTTTGCATAAAGAATTCATGACTTTGCAACAAAAAAAATTACATCTTAAAATGGTTAGTGAACAAAGGCATTTTTTTTTCAAAGATGTACCAGGAAAGAAAAATGATACATTTCTTGGTTTATTTGATAAACTTCCGCCTGAATGTGGTTTGCAAGGTTATAACAATCCCTAGTCTGTTTTTTTTTTCATAACTGAGATGAGACATTTGCTCTCATGTATGCGTCATTGGGCCCCCCTTCCTGTCTCGAGGAGCTTTGATGTCCCTTGGGTCTTGTATAAGGGCAGTGGTACCCACGCTCGCAGCCAGCCATGCTGAGAACTAACAGGTGATGAAGGATGCAGGCTGAACTGTGGCCATGGCAACCAGCACCCAAATGTTCTAGTGAATAACCACTCTAATCCAGAGCAGGACTTGGTGACTCAGCAGATGGTATAAGAAAAAAATAAAAATGAAAAGAAGAAGACAAAACACAGTACAGGTATTGACAATAATTAATTGAAACACCAAAATCTCAGAGATAGAAGGTATTGGAGGGGGTTGGGAGGAAGGACAGGGTGAGAGCAGCTCTTCTCACGTCCCGGGGGATGGAGATGCTGGTGTTGCTATGGTAACAGGAAATTACAAGCTTTCCAGAGAGCTAGGTTGATTTCTGCCTGTGGATCAGGTTATGCTCCTGGCTGTTCTTCCCCCAGCTAGGATGGCAATTATTATAAACAGCAGCCCTGCCTCCTATTCAGCATTGGTGGCCGTCATTGTAGGCACTGCACAGTGCCCATGACACGGGTCCTCTTCAGAGATGAGAGGCATAGCCCTTTCCCTCGGGAGTGCACACTGCAGATTGTGCTCACAAAAGCCTGTGGTTTGATAAAAGGGAAGGTTTCCTGGCTCTCCCCTTTTCTAGTTGTTGAGATGCTTTCTCCTCCAAACATTGTGGGGGAAATGGCTTGAGGGTGGGTCTTGGGACAATGCAATATCCGAAGCATTTTGCACAGCACCCATGGAAATTTAATACATTTTGCACTTTTCTCCCTTTGTCTACATTGGACCTCAGTTAGCCTTCTCTGTGAAATGGGATTCATCCATACCTGCATCACAGGGCAGGAGCAGAGGGGAACGGGAGAAAGTCCAAGCACGAACTTGGCACATTTGGGTAATTCCCTTCAAGGCATCACTTTGTGACCCTGAGATTTCCTGTCCGTCAAGAGCAAGCCCCCATTTAGTTGCCACTGGAGGAGGCAGCAAAAATGAAGTCTCTGGAGGCTGAGCCTCCCAAAGGCCATTATTACCTACCACTGTGCAGGAGGCCAGCATTGGGAACCAACCCTGAGCTGTTAAGTGGTGTTCGCGTCCACTTTCTGAGCCTGTGAGGTTGGAAACCAGACTATAAGACTCATGCCCTCCCCATGTCCCCCGCCCCCACCATCATACTATAACAGTGCATGTGCCGGGTGTGTAAAGCCCTCTGTGGGAATAAACGCAGTTAGTCTGTGCCATGATCCTAGGACATGAGTGTCATTGTGACTCTATTCTATGGATGAAGAAACTGAGGCCCATGTAGGGGGAGCACTCTCCCCAGCCTGAATTCATGCACATAAAGAGGAGCTGGGCTGGAGCTCCTCCTAGGAGGAGGGATGCGGGAGGGATTCAGGAGGCAGAATGATGGTTCCCTGAATAAGTCCCTGTGCCAATCCTTAGAGGCCATTGCAAAGATGTCACTGAAATAAGAAACTCAATATATATTACCTGTCTGACTGGACCCAGTTTAACTACAAAGCAGAGAGCTTTGAAGTCTTAAGGAGGATCCCAGTCCAGGCTGCTGGTGTGAACAGAAGAGTCAACAAAGCCACATGGCTGAATTCGGAGTTTACAGAGAGTTAAAATAATAAACCAAGTTTGCAGGTTCAGGCCTTTCATCCTAGCACTTGGGAGGCAGAGGCAGGCAGGTCTCTGAGTCTAAACTACCCTGGTCTACAACTAAGACTACATAGAGAGAGTTTGTCTCAAAAAAAAAAAGTTGCAAACCAAAGGCAAATTATCTTGGGCTATTTTTTCTTTTTCTTTTTTTTTCTTTTTCTTTTTTTCTTCAAGACAGGGTTTCTCTGTATAGCTCTGGCTGTCCTAGAACTCACTCTGTAGACCAGGCTGGCCTCAAACTCAGAAATCTGCCTGCCTCTGCCTCCCAAGTGCTGGGATTAAAGGCGTGGGCCACCACTGCCCGGCTTTGGGCTATTTTTCATGTGAGCCGAATGTGGATGCTGGTAATCAAACCTGTGTCCTCTGCAAGAGCAGGAAGCTCTTTTAACCTCATCTCTCTGGATCTCTCTCTCCTTCCTTCCTTCCTTCCTTCCTTCCTTCCTTCCTTCCTTCCTTCCTTCCTTCCTTCCTCCTCCTCCTCCTCCTTTTTAAAAAAAAAAATTTATTTATTTTATGTATTTGAGTACACTGTTGCTGTCTTCAGACACACCAGAAGAGGGCATTGGATCCCATTACAGATGGTTGTGAGCCACCATGGGGTTGCTGGGAATTGAACTCAGGACCTCTGGAAGAGCAGTCAGCGCCCTTAACAGCTGAGCCATCCCCCCCCACCCCCCCACCCCCGCCCGCCACCTTTTTTTTCAAGACAGGGTTTCTCTGTGTAGCCCTAGATTGGCTGCCCTGGCACTCACTCTGTAAACTATTCTGGCCTTGAACTCAAGAGATCTGCCCTCACAGAGATGCCACAGAACCCGGCTTTACATTCCTCGTTTACTTATTTAGTTTTGAGGGGTGTGCATGTGCCGTGGCTTGTGCATGGAGGTCAGAGGGCAACTTGTGGGAGTCAGTTCTCTCCTTCCACCACGTGAGTCCTGGGGCTTTAACACGGGTAGTCAGGATCGGCAGTGAGCACCTTAACTTTGTTGCTAGCCCATGGGAAATGTTCTTGACTTTTCAAATATTTTAAATCTGGCTGGGAACGTAGCTCGGTAGTAGAATCCTTGCCCAGCGTGCACCCTGCTCCCAGGTTTATCCCTAGCACCACAAAAACAGAATCGACCTACCCGAACCCTAAATAGTCCAAATTTATTCTCATGATGGCTGGCGCACTAGCTTAGACTGAGGGTCCAGGTAACAAGACCCCCTCTGGGATAAGAATAAGTACAGTAGTGTCATTGCCTGGATGAGTTGAGAGCCCACTGGTCCAAAAACAGCCGTCATTTTCAGCTACTCCATTAGGGTGACTGTTCCCTGGAGACAGGGCTCCAGTTGCCTGCCTCGCTCCTCCCACCCCCACAACCCGAACCATTATTGATGAGCGAAAACCCGCTGTCACACAGGCCGGTGCCTCAGCTCCCTAATTGGTTCTTAATAGCGGAAAAAGGGAGAGGTTGGCGGTGACTGGTGACTCAGTCTCGCCAGGCAACCGGGGCTTGGAGGGCGTGATGGGACCAAGGGGACACCTGGGAGGAGCTCATGTCTATGTGGGCATCTTAATCGCTGTGTGGGAGTGGAGGGGCACAGGGATGGCAGCCGGGACATTGCTCTCAGGCAGAGATAGAGATGCCTACCTTCTTGCCCATTTTCAGAAGCCCAGGAGCATACAGAGATGGAGGGCACGGTTGCCTCCATCTTTTCCTTAGCCTCTCTTGGCATCCTTCTCCCCCTCCCCCTTCCCTTCCCCTCTCACCCACTCACGTCTCTTAGGTGTGAGTCTCTGGTAAAGCTTGGGAAATCCTCAAACCAGATCCTAGGGATGAGGCCAGACACAGGCACAGGGGTCTGCATGCAGCATGAGCATGAGAGAAGGGACCAAATGAAGGATGCTTTGGAACTCCAGGCTACCCTTCGAATCTGAGGATGCTGAAGTGCCTTATCTAAAATGCAGTGTTTGCCTTTAATCTGAACACACCCTGGCATATATGCCTTATTTTTCTGTTCTCTCTCTCTCTCTCTTTAAAGATTTATTTTATGTATGTGAGTACACTGTAGGTGTCTTCAGACACACCAGAAGAGGGCATCGAATCCCATTACTGATGTTTGAAAGCCACCATGTGGATTCGGGGATTTGAACTCAGGACCTCTGGAAGAGCAGTCAGTGCTCTTAACCACTGAGCTATCTCTCCAGCCCTTATTTTTGTTTGTTAAATTACCTTATCTTCAAAATCATTTTTACTACTTTTAAAAATTTTTCTTTTTCATGTGTGTTGCTATGCATGCCCAAAGTGTGAGAGTGGAGGTCACCTCTCTCCTTTCACCATTTAGGTCTTAAGGATTGAGTTCAGGCTTGGCAACAAGTGTCTTTAGCTAGTTAACCATCTCACCAAGCCGTGGGAAGTTATTTATTTATTTTTATGTGTATGACTGTTTTGCCAGCTTGGATATCTGTGCACCACCTGTATGCCTGGTTCTGTGGTGGCCAGAAGAAGGCATTAGATGTTCTCAAGTTGGAGTTACAGTTATGAACTGCCATGGGGGTGCAGGGGAGCAAACCTGGGGCCTCTGAAGAACAACCAGCACTCTTTTTTTTTTTTCTTTGAGACAGGGTTTCTCTGTATAGCCCTGGCTGTCCTGGAATTCACTTTGTAGACCAGGCTGGCCTCAAACTCAGAGATCCACCTGCCTCTGCCTCCTGAGTGCTGGGATTAAACAACCAGCACTCTTAACTGCCGAGCCATCTCTCTAGGCCCAGACTCTCGGTTCTGAGACAGGGTCTCACTGGGTAGCCCTGGCTGTCCAGGAACTTGTATGTAGATCAGGCTATGTAGATCAGGCTGGCCTCAACCTTCTGAGCACCAGTATTAAAGACTTGTACCACCACACTCGTCCTACGAGGCAGGGTTTTATGGAGCTTAGCCTAGTCTCAAACTCTCTATTTGGATGAAAATGACCTTGAACTCCTGACCTTTTTGCCTCCACGCCTGAAGTGCTTTGCTGTATAATGCATCTCTACTGCAGATGGTGCTTTACACAGATGATCAAGGCTGTTTGAGAGATTAAGAACTGCCTGAGTGCCAGGCGTGGCGGCACACGCCTTTAATCCCAGCACTCGGGAGGCAGAGGCAGATGGATTTCTGAGTTCCAGTCCAGCCTGGTCTACAGAGTGAGTTCCAGGACAGCCAGGGCTACACAGAGAAACCCTGTCTAGAAAAAAACCAAATCCCCACCCCCCAAAAAAAGAACTGCCTGAGCTACCTATCAAGATAAAGTTTCTATCTTCTCTCTCTGTCTCTCTCTGTCTTTCTCTGCTTTGTTTTGTTTTGTTTTGTTTTCGAGACCTGGCTTTTTATGTCATAGTGAGTGCTGGGCGTGGTGGCGCACACCTTTAATCCCAGTCAGTACTCTGGAGGCAGAGGCAGGCGGATTTCTGAGTTCGAGGCCAGCCTGGTCTACAAAGTGAGTTCCAGGACAGCCAGGACTATAAAGAGAAACCCTATCTCAGAAAAAAAAAAAAAAAAAGAAAACCAAAACCAAAAACAAACAAAAAAATGTCATAGTGAAATTTTTATTATATATAATTAATATATACTAATTCAGATTTTTAGTGGGGTGTGGTGGCACACGTGTTTTATTCTAGCACTCAGGAGGAAGAGGTAGCAAGAACTCAGTGAGTTCCGGGCCAGCCTGGTCTGTACGATTAGTCATTGTCTCAAAGAAAATAATTTTAAGGCATCAATGGGAAAACTGATTGGAAGGTTCCTGTGCGGCTGGAGAGTCCTTTCTCAGAGGAGTTCAGAGATGGATGAGGAAGTGAGGTTAAATCGGGTTTGGTCCCTACAGTTAAGATGAGGGAGCTGAGCTGCAAACCCAGTGGATCTTCTAGGGGTCCAGGGGTGGCTGGCTGTCTCTCTTGGCTCTCAGCCCTTTTTCCTGTGCCCTCTTTGAAAGCCCAGCTCTTGTTTAGTGGATCTCTGCTGTGACCCCTGGTTTCTTCATCTCTCTGGCTCCTAACTTACTGTCTATTCACCAGGTCAATCATTTCAGTTATAGGGATGGATGTACATGTGCAGCTCAGAACCTGGCTGACTAGCAGAGGCCACCACTGTCTTTTCTCTAGCTCCTGTCCCTCTCTCCCTGTAAAACATAGCTAGAGAAAGTTCCAGAAGTGGCCACTCTATTCAACTTGAATCATCTGCCACTGGATTGTTGCCTGGCAACGTAAGTGAATTGGCTCCTCTTCACTTGCAAGGTCATCAGCGCCTGCCTCTCCGTTGCTAACACAGATGTCTGAGCCCACGTTCCGACCTCTTCTTCTCTTGTCACTGAGCAGCCTGTCTGTCACCTTGCTTAAGGTCAGCCACTCTTCAGGACCCTTTGTCTCAGACTTTCCTATTGGCTTAGAGTCCATGTGAAAGATCTGAGGAAGATCTTTGAAAGATCCTGAGAAAAATGTAACAGGTCACAAAGACCCTGAAACTGGGAAAAGAGATTTCACTATTAGTAGAAAGTCTTTACATAGCTGAGTATAATAGCCTGAATCTGTGTGTTTGCCCATATTGTTCTTTGAATTCATGTATTTGCCAACTGATACAGCTCACTGCCAAGTGTTTGTGGTTTAGTTGATGGATTGAGATTCAGCTCACTGCCAAGTGTGTGTGGATTTCACTTTGCACCTGTGCACCTGAGCATGAAAATCTTCCGTGTATCCATTTCTTCTGTAGAAAGAATGGATATGCAGGGGTCAACCATTCTCCAAAATGGCAACCCCAGGCAAAGGTACACAGGCCTTCTTATAGGAAACTGGGGGATCTCTCTAGAAGGATTAGGTAATCTAAAATTACATTGGTGGGTGCTAGGGGGTCACAGGTGGCCAGTGACAGGTCTGCATTCCTATGTCATGATCGTCTAACTGTAGGATGAGATAGGGCTACCCAGCATAGCTGGCCCATCCTGAGATAAGATATTTCCCCATTTTTGTGATTATCCCTAGGCTGTTCTTTGGAAGGGGGTTTTATGACCTTGTTTCTGGATTTTTGGTCTGTTTCTGGAGCTGGTGCCTATGGCCTTTTCAAAATCAGGCCTTAAATGGAGACAAATGGGATTTATGTTGTCCTTTCGTATTATTATTCTTATTCTTATTATTATTATTATTGTTGTTGTTATTGATAGGATCCCACATGGTCTAGGCTGGCTTTGAACTGGCTATTATGTATCTGAGGATAATCTTGAACTCCTGCTCTTCCTGTTTGTACCTTTCCAAGGGCCAGGATTATGGGCTATGCCACCATTGCTGGCTATCCTGCCTCTGGGGAAGCAAAGTCGATCAAGAGGCAAAAATGTATCATGGGAGTTTTGGGGTCATGGATGGTGGATAGAAACACAGTAGGGAAGCCGGGCATGGTGGCACACGCCTTTAATCCCAGCACTCGGGAGGCAGAGGCAAGCGGATTTCTGAGTTTGAGGCCAGCCTGGTCTACAAAGTGAGTTCCAGGACAGCCAGGGCTATACAGAGAAACCCTGTCTCAGAAAAAAAAAAAAGTTAAAAAAAAAAAACTTTAGAGACAGGATCCTACTATATTCCTCAAAATGGCACTAAACTCCTCTATGGCCTTGGCCTCCTCAGTGCTGGGACTACAGACTTGCATTACTATACTCAACAAGTGCCTTAAAAACAAAACAAAAACCCCAGCTTGCAGATCACAGCAGTTGATCTGCTAATCACATGCTCTAAACAGGTGTCAAAAGCCTTATTAAATAACCGTTGATAAGATAACGTTGACTCAGTGGGGCTGGTTGAGGCTTGAAGGTCTGTGGGTCTAACAAGCTGTGTGGGGCTGAGCACCAGCTCTAAAATGCTGTCTCCAAGGTGCACAGAGAGCTGTCCTACGTCACCAGCTCGCTCAGTGTGCAGCTTTTGCGTCACTTGCTTCCTCTCATCTCACAGGAACCGAGAATCAATGGCTTGATACACAGAGTGGCTATCACATGAATACCCCATCTTGACTTTTAATTTTTCATCGTCTTCCTGTTTTTGACTAATCGTTCCTGATGGGCACAAATGAACCATATAAAAATGATTAAAGACAATGTAAACTGCTGTGATCTGGCCTGCCATGGGCTGGGTGAATGTGGGATTTGGGCCACATTGTGAGATCCTCTCTCCCAATACATACTTGGTTTTGATGGGGGCATGATATTGAGAAGCTCAGGGTCTGGGACTGATGGCCCTGAGCATGCTGGGTAAGCACCCTACCACTGAGCTATATCCCCAGCACACACTCTTCATCTACTCACTTATATGTATGTGGTTATTTTGCCTGCATATATAGTTTTTTTTAATTTTATTTTTTAGTGACAGGGTTTTTCTGTGTAGCCCTGGCTGTCCTGGAACTCACTCTGTAGACCTGCCTCTGCTTCCTAAGTGCTGGTATTAAAGGTGTGTGCCACCACTGCTCGGCTGCATATGTTTATGCACCACGTGTATACAGTGCCCTTGAGTCAAGAAGTTGGCTTTAGTCGGGTGGTGGTGGCCCATGCCTTTAATCCCAGCACTCGGGAGGCAGAGGCAGAGGCAGGCAGATTTCTGAGTTCGAGGCCAGCTTGGTCTACAAAGTGAGTTTCAGGACAGCCAGGACTATACAGAGAAACCCAGTCTTGAAAAACCAAAAACCAAAAAAAAAAAAAAAAAAAAAAAAAAAGAAGTTGGCTTTAGTTCCTTTGGAGCGAATTACAGATGGTTATTAGTGGGAACTGAACCCAGGCCTTCTGAAAGTCAGTGATCTAAACTGCTGAGCCATCTCTCCAGCCCCTGTGGTTATTTTTAAGGTGGCGTCTCATGTACCCCAGGCTGACCTTGAATTCCTCATTCTCTTGATTGTATATCTCTCTTTTGAGTTCAGCCCTAGTCCACAGAGCAAGTTCTAGGATAGCCAGGGTACATGGTAAGATCCAGTCTCAAAACAAATTTACTTAGTGCTATTTTCTGGGGTTTTGGGTTCATATTTTAGTGATGAACCTTCAAGTTCATCTACCCTCAAAAGCCCAATGGGACTGACCGGACATTGTCTAACTAATACCCATGGAACTAAGCTGTTTGGGGACAGGGCTAGAATCCCAATTTGTGACCAGATTTCTAAGCAAAAGAAGTCTATAAAAAAAGAGTCACCGGGCGTGGTGGCGCACGCCTTTAATCCTAGCACTCGGGAGGCAGAGGCAGGTGGATTTCTGAGTTCGAGGCCAGCCTGGTCTACAAAGTGAGTTCCAGGACAGCCAAGGCTATACAGAGAAACCCTGTCTCGAAAAACCAAAAAAAAAAAAAAAGAGTCATTAAAAGTTTGTGTGAGCCGGGCGGTGGTGGCGCACGCCTTTGATCCCAGTACTTGGGAGGCAGAGGCAGGTGGATTTCTGAGTTCGAGGCCAGTCTGGTCTACAGAGTGAGTTCCAGGACTGCCAAGGCTACACAGAGAAACCCTGTCTCAACCCCCCCCCCCAAAAAAAAAAAAAAGAGTTTGTGTGAGGTATAACTAAAGCCTTGTAGAATGAACTAAGTTTTGAGGTTATATGTATCTCCTAAAGTTAAAAATGATCAAGAGGGCTTGTGGCCTGTACCTATAGTCCCAATTTAGAAAAACCCATGGAGCTCAGGAATTCAAGGCTAGCCTGGGCAACACAGAAAGCCCACTAAAAACAATTCAAGTGACAAAGACTTGTGTATGATAAATTGTATTTTATACTAATGCCACAAGAGGGCACCGTGGAAACAGGTGGCCAATGCTTTTAGTCATTTTTGTGGACCTGTACAATTTAAGTCGCCTTCTTTTTTTAAAGATTTATTTTATGTATATGAGTACCCTGTAGCTGTACAGATGGTTGTGAGCCATCTTGTGGTTGCTGGGAATTGAATTCAGGACCTCTGCTTGCTATGGCCAAAAGATTTTATTATATCTAAATACACTGTAGCTGTCTTCAGACACACAAGAAGAGAGTGTCAGATTATCATTATGGATGACTGTGAGTCACCATGTAGTTGCTGGGATTTGAACTCAGGACCTTCAGAAGAGCAGTTAGTGCTCTTAATCCCTGAGCCATCTCCCCAGCCCTTAAGTTGGCTTTTTTTTTTTTCCTTCTATTCTTGCTGGTTATGGAAACCTAGGGCTTCAGGAATGCTAGGCAAGTGCCCTATTACTACCAGATATTCCCAGTTCTATTGATCTTTTAGATTTTGCAAAGTTACTTTATAGCTCAGGCAGGCTTGGGGAACTGAGATCATAGGTTTTCATAAGTATAAAAGAAATGGGCTGGCAGTTAGTACTGTGTACTTTTTTTTTGGTTTTTCGATACAGGGTTTCTCTGTGTAGCCCTGGCTGTCCTGGAACTCACTCTGTAGACCAGGCTGGCCTCGAACTCAGAAATCTGCCTGCTTCTGCCTCCCAAGTGCTGGGATCAAAGGTGTACACCACCACTGCCCCGCTTTTTACTGTGTACATCTTATTTTTCTCATGTGCTAGGACTGTACTTTGCCTTTTCAACAGGACCTGAGACATCTTCTGTCAGCATTTAGAGCTGTTTCAGCCATGTGGTAGTGCAGCTTTAAATCTCAGCACTCTGGAGGCAGGGGCAGGTGGAACTGAGTGAGGCTAGTCTGGTATACAAGAGCTCAGGGACAGACAGGACTACACTAGAATAGTTCAAAAAGTTGTGTGGAGGGGCTGGTGAGATGGCTCAGTGGTTAAGAGCACTGACTGCTCTTCCAAAGGTCCTGAGTTCAGATCCCAGCAACTCACATTGTGGCTCAACAAAATCTGATGCCCTCTTCTAGAGTCTGAAGATAGCTACAGTGTACACTATAAAATCTTAAAAAAAAAGTTGTGTGGAGCTTGGGTTCATGGGGTGTCAGAACAACTTGTGGGAGTGGGGACCTCCTACTCCTGAGATCCAGGACTTTGCTTGCGTTATGCCCTTGGGATTCCCACTGCAGCAGACTAAACATAAGGACTAGACTGCAAGCAGCTGAGCCAGGACGCCCATCACTTAGACTCGGGAATCCTCATCCTCAACAAGTAGTACCCTACAGTAAACACTTCAATCCTTTGCAAGGTCAGGTCACCTTTTAGAGCCAGTTCTCCATCATCATATAGGTCCCCAGGATCAAATTCACTACGAAAGCCAACATGGCAGGTTTAACCCTGCCTTAGAATTCATTAGAGTATCATTCTAGTGTTACAAAGCAGCTCCCCCCAACCCATGTTACTAAGATAACCCAACAGCCACAGGGCTCCAGCTGCTTTGCTAAGTATGTCAGCTACAGAATGAATTCCATCCATGTTGATAAGTGAACAGGCACAGCTCTTGTTAGATACTTCCCAGCTGAGCCCATCTTTGAGATTCCTCTTTGTATATAAGCTTGACCTAATACGAAGTAGAATCTGGACATCAGGTATTTCTGAAAACAAGCTTTATTTAAATAAGGATTTAAATACATTACATAACATTAAAACTGGAGGGAGAAAACCAAAAGACCAGTTTGTTCCTTCACATGGCACTGGGCAGCGGCTCGTACTGAGTTGAAGCCTCTACAGCTAGCCACACGACCAATGGCACCAGCTTGGCATTTGTTCCCTTGTCATAAGTTTAACTGATGTCAGGCTGGCCTCACCCTTCATATTGCAACACCCCCTGGCTAGGATAGATCTGCTTCAAAAGACCACCCTGGTGGTGAACTAAATGCCCATGACTTCTCTGGAAAGGTGGGCCCTTTCTGAATTCTACCTGGTCAGAAACCAGGGCCAGAGACCCCCTCTAGTGACATAGCTGGGGCAGTGTTACCCATTGTGCCAATCAACTGGGCTGTTCAAGTGATGACATTCTCCTAGGGCAGGGGACTCTGTAGAGGGAGCCCCAAGGAACCTCTGGTCAGACATAGCCTCCTGTGATCTTGGGGTTCTTGGCTTGGCTGAAACCTTGTTATTGCTTTGTTCCAGGGTGGACACTGCCAGGGCTTACTGCTCAACCTGTTTAAATGAGGGACTTCAAGACTACACAGCATGGCTCTTTTCAGTTTATTGCATGAAGGAGTTACACTAGTCCAAGTTAAAAGCGGACCCCAAATGATTACATTATACAAGCTGTGAGGTTTTTAAACTTGTGACAAGGGACAGAAGGGAAATTCTACTCATTGCAAGGAAATCCTCACTTAAGCTTCAGAGAGCCACAAGCACTTAAAACCCATGAACCTTCAGCTGATCGTCCTTAGCCAGTCCAATCTGCAAAAGAGGACAAAGGAGAGGGACAGGTTAAATCAAGTCTCTGAAATGACATCACAGGTTCTCCCACTACACCTTGCAAGTAGTCCCAATAAAGGGCACTTGAGTTGATCCCAGTAGACACAATGGTTCAATTGACCACTGTTACTACTAAAACTTCCCTGATGCCACCCAAGTACTGTTTGAAAGTGAGAATATCCACATGCATTTAAAAGCTCAACTGTAATATTAGAAATTTAGGGAACTCATAAAGCATTGAGGGTGATCTGAACTCACCTCTATCAGGAACTGGCATATGTTCTTGCGCTGGTCACCCTGTAGCTGAATTACTTCTCCATATTCTGGATGCTCAATTACAGTACCATTGCAGGCAAATTTCTGCAAGGACAAAAGAATGTAGCAGGCCATGCATCAACACTCCCTTTTAGTTTGTACCCTCTCCCTTGGTAGACCATAAAACGTGCTCTCTCCACATCAGACCCACCTTCTTAAACGCCTTCACTAGTTTCTTTTTATCGTAATCATCAGCGATCCCTTGGACAGTTGTAAGGGTCTTCCTGCCGTTTCTCTGTTGAATTCTTATATGGATATAATCCTCAGTGCCAGCAGGAAGCAGGTCATCACCCTTACTTGCATCAGCAAAGGGGTCTGTGAAGAAATTGTTAGGTGTTGCGATTATTTGTCAATTCCACTCTTCTGGGTTTTTTTGCAGATCTCCGCACTAAAATCCGGAGGTGTCCTTTGTTATTCCTCCAGGAACAGGCCAGTACTAGAGCTAGACCCAGTATGGGCTTTCTGCTTCTGGCTCGCCCGCCCTCTAAGGCTGATCACGTGCTGGCGAGACCTAGTGGGCAGGCAGAGCCCCACCCGGCTGATGCAACCGACCGGAAGCCACGCTCCTGAGGCGGGGCCTTCCCTCCCAGCTCCGTGACAACGACGGTGACGTAGAGGACGTGACGCAGGGGTGGCGGGAGGGGGCGGGTGTGGCTCGCCGAGAGGCAGGAGCCATTAGTAAATGCGCCACCCGAGACGCCGGGCCCGCCCAAGGGCTCACCTCCCACCCGTTTCTTCCGGGCACCCTCGGAGGTCGACCCCGGGCGCAGATCTCGGTCGCACGGGCACCACCACCCCTTCCAGCCCGAGCTCAGATGGGCTCGCCGCGCTCAGAGGCTCTCCGAGCTCCGACCCTGCCAACCCCCCCCCCCCCAACTCGGGCCCGCGCGACCTTCCCAAGGCTCACCGAAAGAGTGGAGGTTCTGGATAGCGGACATACGATACGATTCCTTTTCCTCGGTGGAAACGGCCTGCGGAAGGCGGCTGCGGGAGAAGGCGGGCGGGGGGGACGGAGCGTCGGGAAGCGAGGGGGCTCGAGGGGGAGGCAGCTGAGTCCTCGGCGGCGGCTCAGTGACTGGGGCGGAGGGGCGGCGCCTGTATTCACTTATATAGCCGCCCCTGTGACGCCAGCGCGCTGCCCTCACGTCTCGGCCCCACCCATGGCGTTAAGCTCCCGGACGCCCGGGCGCTGTGGCTTCCTATTGGTCGGGGGGCGGAGTCAAGGCTCGACGCGTGCGCACTGGGTTTGGCCTGGAAAGGATGTTCTGTTGACTCAGGGAGGGGGCGGGAGGGGGAGGGAAAGCTTGGTTCGTCTGCGCGCTTGCGCAGTGGGGATGGTAGTTGTCTGAGCGGCCGCGAAACTGGCGGAGGTTACGAGCGCGCCTGCGCTTATCGTACGTTCTACCATCTTGACCCTGTTGGGGTCCTGGCACTAGCTCCGAGGTGGGTCTTAGGGTGAGGATCGATTTGCTTTTTTTAAGGGGTAATTACGTGCGGGTCCTCAAATTCGACTGATCCAGCCACCCATCAACTCACCCTTCTCTGCACTTATTTACAGATTTAGCCATTTAGTCAGCATAGAATAACGTGATCAAAATTTGGACTTTACATAGTGTATCATTTTGATTAGCATGTTTTAAAATTGGTAACGAAAAATTGTTATTTAGATTAATTCTTCTAAGGAAGGAAGTAGTGTAGTCCCTTAGGTAGGAGTGGGGACACCAGAAGAAAAATATCCAAGCCCCACAGGGTGCCTTTTGTCCTACAAACCTGTGTGTGAGGTAAAAAGCCTTTGCAGAGTTTAGGTGAAATACTTCTTTCAAAGCAATTAACCGTTTCTTTCTTCTTTTTTTTTTTTTTCTTCCCGAGACAGGGTTTCTCTGTATAGCCCTGGCTGTCGTAGACCAGCCTGGCCTCGAACTCAGAAATCCGCCTGCCTCTGCCTCCCGAGTGCTGGGATTAAAGGCGTGCGGCACCACGCTGGGCTTCTTTTTGTTTTTTTGAGACAGGATTTTTGACTGTGCTGGAACTCTCTGTAGACCAGGCTGGCCATGTGCGACCTGCTTTTGCACCATGAGTGCTGGGATTAAAGGCAGGTGCCACCACTGCCTAGCTAGCAGTTTACCTTTCGATTTATTTTAAAATTTAAATTTTCTGCAGTGTATGGAATGGCAAATAGAGGTAGCTAGACAAGCATTCTACCACTGAACTATATAGTCCAGCTTGTTTATTAAAACATTCTTTGTAATAGGTGTGAATGGTGAGTAGAAATTAGGGATCTTAGATCCAAAGCCCCACAATAGCCAGAGGAATCAGATTAAAGAAGAGACAGCCAAATGGTAACTGGGTTTGTGGGGGCCAATAGGAGAACCAGAGGCTGACAACTACTGTGTCAGACTTTATCCAAATGCTCCCCAAAGGGTGGGTGCTTTATATAAAATCTCTTAAGAATACTGCCAACTGCCAGGTATGGTGGTACATCCCAGCTTTCAGGAAAAGGAAGCCAGGGAAAAAAATTCAAGGTCAAGTGAATTCAGTGCTAGACTGGCTACTGTCTCAGAAGAACCAGAAAAATAGGCCGGGTGTGGTGGGGCACGCCTTTGATCTTAGTGGTTGTGGGGCAGAGGCTGGCAGATAGATGCCTGTGACTTTGAGACCCGGCAGATCTATACAATGAGACTTCTGTTTCAAAACAAGAAACTGGTGGGTGGTGGCACACGCCTTTAATCCCAGCACTTGGGAGGCAGAGGCAGGTGGATTTCTGAGTTCAAGGCCAGCCTGGTTTACAAAGTGAGTTTCAGGACAGCCAGGGCTCCAAGCAGAGAAGCCCTGTCTCGAAAAACAAAACAAAACAAACAAACAAACAAGCCCAAAACAAATACAACAGAGAAAAAAAAATGCCAAAAAGCACCACACAATCCCAACAAAAACTTGCAAGCTTAGCCAGGCATAGTGGCCCACGCCTTTAGTCCCAGCACCCAGGAGGCAGAGGTAGGCAGATCTCTGAGTTCAAGGCCAGACTAGTTTACAGAACAAGTCCCAGGACAGCCAGGGCTGTTTTGTTACCACAGAGAAACACTGTCTCTTAAAGCAAACAAACCAAACTAAACTAAAACAGCAACAGTAAAAACCTGTGTGCTGGCCTCTTGAACCGCCAGTTTATGCCCAGGTTACCAGTCTCCCTGACCTCCTGGTAGGACAGACAGAAATTAAACAGACTAATAATACTGGGATGAGAGAGGTGCTGGGGAAAGAAATGAGGTGGTGTGACAAGTGCCACAGACCCAGGCTGCTCCCAAGACCGCCTCGCTGGTGGTTGGATAAGGCCGGGCAAGGCGGTGGCATCATGGCCTGAGCTTAAGCTGTGCAGCAGGATGGGAATTCACCCAACAGAACATTCCCCAGGGAGGAAAAGTTGGACATGAAAGGATTTTATTTGGGGGGGGGGGGAGGTTCCTGGGGATTGAGCCCAAGGGACTTGCTCATGCTGGACAAGTGCTGTAGTCCTGAGAGGTTGTTTTGTTTAAGATGTACTCATTTTTTTCAGGGCTGGAGAGATGACTCACAGTCTGTTCTTTGAGAGAATCTGAGTTCTAATCCTATGCCTCACGTGGTGTCCCGCAGTGATCTGTAACTCTGGCCCCAGGAGGTCTGACATTCTTCTGGCCTACACTGTATGCATGTGACATGCACACACACACACACACACACACACACACACACACACACACGAAAAACACCTATATACATAAAAATAAAAGTAAGAAATAAAGATAAGTGTGTATGAATGTTTGCCTGCACATGTGGGACTGAGGCCTTCAGAGACCAGAAGAGAATGCTGGGAATGGAACCTGAGTCCTGCAAGAACTGTAAAGTACCTTTAACTGCTGGGCCACCTCTCCAGAACCCCAAAATGTTTTCTTTCTTTGCTTTGTTTTTCAAGACAGAATTTCTCTGTGTAGCTCTGGCTGTCCTAGAACAAGTTCTGTAGACCAGGCTGGCCTGGAACTCAGAAATCCACCTGCCTCTGCCTCCCAAGTGCTGGGATTAAAGTTGTGCATCTCCACTGCCTGGCATTGTTTTCTTATTTACTACATGATTGACACCCCCACCCCCTTTTCTTTCTTTTGTTGAGGCAGGGTGTCATACAGCCTTGGCTAGCTCTTAACTCCTTATTCTCTGACTCTGTTTCCCAAATGCTTTGTATACAGGATGTGCCATGGAGCACGGGCTTTAAACAATACTGGGATTTAAATAATTTAGCTCCCTAGATGTCTGGAAAGGGAATGTATATGTATATGTATATGTATATGTATATGTATATGTATATGTATATGTATGTCATGTGCATCAATACTATTCATCCAAACTTGAAGACCTGATGCCCCAGCCTGCCAGCCTGGGAACTTTTATACTCTTAGATATGGCTCTGCTCGAGAGATCTACCCAGAATTCAGTTCTCTTCGTTGTGTGAGACCAGATTCTAGTCTTCTCCCTCCATTTCCATAGCAACAGTTCTAGTGCCATTTTTTTTTTTCAGTAAAGTCCACCCCCCACAGGCCTTTTCTTTTTCTTTTTCTTTTTTTTTTGGTTTTGTTTTTTGAGACAGGGTCTCTCTGTGTGGCCCTGGCTGTCTAGGAGCTCACTCTATAGATCAGGCTGACCTGGAACTCAGAAATCCACTTGCCTCTGCCTCCCAAGTGCTGGGATTAAAGGCGTGTGCCACCATGCTCGGCCCCCACAGGTCTTTTTAAATCACTCTGCACACATATGTGTGTGTTCCCCTCCCTTGGCTTGCTTTGACCTGAACTGCGCTTTCTTGTCCCGTTCTTTCCAATTCTCCTGGGTCTTGGTGGTCCTCATTCTCCACTACAGCCGTTTCAGGGAGCTCCCCGAGCCTTCTCACCAGAGAAAGCTCATCCTGAGATGAGAGCTGGTGTTTGCACCTGCTCCTCCCTTCCTTGGAATGTGGTCCTCCCTCCTCTGTGTCTTCCAGGCTCACCTGGGATGCCCTTGCTCAGAGAAGACTGGCTGCATGTCTTCAATTCTGGTATTACTTATTTTGATGTTATGAGACAGGGTCTCATGTGAACTAGGCTGGTCTTGAACTCCTGATCCTCCTGCGTCTACCTTGAAAGTGCTGGGCTTATAGACATGCCTCACCATGCCTGGCACCATGGTATTTATCACGCTGCATTGTGTTTATCTGTATTTTGGACTAGCTACATAATTTGCTGGCCTCACTATTAAAATGAACATGATGGCCTTGGTCCAAAAGCAGTTAAAAGGTTTAAGACAGGGACAACAGGGCATAAATTACTGCTCTGTAAGTGGGGGGTATTGTAATTTACACAGGTCAAACGCCCTCGAATCTGGCTCTGCCTCTTCTCTTGTATCCTTGCCAGGCTGTACGTTTAAGGAACAGACCAGTTTTGTGTGTTCTACTTTGTATTGAAGGCAATGAGTGGATGTGTAGGCATCCATCGTAGGTGCTCAGTTACTAGGAATGACCACCCCCCGACTAGAAGCTGACCTCTGCCAATCTCTGAGTCTGAAAGCACAGACTGAATAACTCTCGGAAGGCCTGGATCTCAAAGGGAGCTGTGTCTCTGGCCTGCTGCGGAGAAAGGAGGGTGGCCTTCCGTAAGCCATTTTCCCAACTCTTGCTGTAGGCGCTTGGCCGGTGCGCCTGGTATGCTAGTGTGTGCTTTCAGAGCTGACCTTGCTTGTAAACAGTTAT
Organism: Mus minutoides; assembly: GCA_902729485.2. Taxonomy (NCBI): domain Eukaryota; kingdom Metazoa; phylum Chordata; class Mammalia; order Rodentia; family Muridae; genus Mus; species Mus minutoides. The sequence continues at coordinate 25,997 of LR750017.1, forward strand.
TACCACACGTACACTTTGCCCCAGGTGGAATACAGGTGAGAGGGCAGGTGACAGGGAGTTAGAGACTGCTTTTGCTGAAAAGTGCCAACTCTTCATTTGGCTCTACAGAAGTCTGATGGGTAATTAAAAACAGGATAAAAGCTAGGTGGTGATGGTGCATGCCTTTAGTCCCAGCACTCAGGAGGCAGAGACAGGTGGAGCCCTGTGAGTTTGAGGCCAGCCTGGTCTACAGAGTGAGTGCTAGGACAACCAGGGCTACACAGAGAAACCTGGTTTCAGAGTGTGTGTGTGTATGTATGTGATACCTGGTATCCCTGGCTTTATGTTGCATCTGGCTACATCATAATAACATGTTTTTAAAAAATTTTTTTTAGATTTATTTATTTATTATGTATATAGTGTTCTGCCTGCGAGAATGCCTGATCTCATTATAGATGGTTTTGAGCCACCCTGTGGCTGCAGGAATTGAACTCAGGACCTCTGGAAGAGCAATCAGTGCTCTTAACCTCTCAGCCATCTCTCCAGTCCCCCATAATAACATTTTCAATAGCCCAGTTCCCCAGAGTAGTCTTGAGAAGTTGCCAGCCTTTGCCCTAAACCTTAAGGTGCCTTTGTGACTAGGCTGTTCTCAATATCAATACCATTCACTCATCTGGGATCCCAGGAACCCCAGGCCTGACTGATGAACCCTTTACAACAAAGGGCAGAAATGCTCCCTAAACAGCCTTAGTCAAGCCCTGCCTAGCCAGTCCAGAGATAATAGTCAGAGGTCACAATCAACTTGACCTCACCAGATGAAGAACAACTGACCGCAGCCAGGGAAACAGAGTTGGCACGATGGCTCTTAGACCACCAAGCATCTGTTCTTCCTAGCGCAGCCAAGCTGAGAATAAAGCTGCCTTCGCCAGCCTGAAACTCACAGAGATCTAACTGCCTCTGTCTTTTTTGTTGTTGTTGTTTTGTTTTTTGTTTTTCGAGACAGGGTTTCTCTGTGTAGCCCTGGCTGTCCTGGAACTCACTTTGTAGACCAGGGAGTGCTGGGATTAAAGGCGTGCGCCACCATGCCCGGCTACTGCCTCTTTTGAGAGTGCTGGATTAAAGATGGGTACCATCATACTCGCTCTGTTTTTGACAAATTCCTAGGTCTCCTAGGCTGACTTTGAACTCCCAAGAGGCTGAGAACCTCACTTCTAAAAGTGTTGAGATTACAGACAGTGTGCCAGCCATGCCTTGCCTGAGAAGCAATATTGCTATTTTCATTTTATTTTTAATTTTTTGAGACAAGATCTCTTTGTAGACTAGGCTAGCCTAGAACTCACAAAGAGCCATCTAGTCTCCACCTCCCAAGTGCTGAGATTAAAGGTTTGTGCTACCATACACAGCCTTTTTTGTTTGTTTGTTTTTTTTTTGAGACAGGGTTTCTCTGTATAGCCCTGGCTGTCCTGGAACTCACTCTGTACACCAGGCCGGCCTTGAACTCAGAAATCCGCCTGCCTCTGCCTCCCAAGTGCTGGGATTAAATACCAGTGCCTGGCTCTTCTATCTATCTATGGTATGTATGTATGTATGTATGTATGTATGTATGTATCCATCCATCCATGTGTCATTTTGCATCCCAGGGTTGTATCAAACTCATGCTTAGTCTACTCAGCCTCATTAGCACTTTCCATCAGTTTTCTGGTGACCCGGTCCTCTTCTCCGCACTCTGCTTCTATTCCCTGTAGCACAACTGAGTGGTGTGTGTGGTCAGGTCTGAAGTCCAAGCTCTGCGCTGTCAGGTCAGTGTCATTCCAAGAAACATCTCCTGGAGTCCACCTTCTGGGCTCTGAGCTTGCCCCTGCTCTAGGAACTTGTGGCCTTGTTATGGATCTGGAGTGACTTCTCTGAAAGTGACCATGGTCCTGGCTTCTTCATAGCGGCTGGGCAGCTGAAGGCAGGGTAGGAGGCCAGTGAGACAGGAAGGAATCTGAGCATTAGGTAGGCCACCTCTTGCCCCGGCTGGTACCTGTCGGTCTTCATTTTCTCTTCCGCTCCATGGGACCTGTAACATCCTTCTTTTAGGTTCATACTGAAGGGATTTATATAGTAGAATGCCAGTATAAGGAAACAAATGTAAAATTTTGAAATCGCTAGATAGATGCTGTTTCCTAGAGAGAGAGCCTCCGAGAGCTGGGTGGGACAGGAGCATCCCACACATCCCACACACATGGGGATGGAGCTGAGGTGGGCCCTTCTTCCTGGAGACCCTTTTGGGAGGATACCCTGGGGCATCTGTAGCCTTGATAAAATTCCTCAGGGCCTTAAATATAGCACCAGAGCAGCAGGAAGGGGGTAGCATTCTCTGGAGGAAAATTAGTATCTCCATGGTAACCAGGGAAGATGGATGATGTGACCCAAGGGACCTCCCTGAGTTCTGCTACTGTTGCAGAAAACCCTGTGACTGAGAGAATCCCGAGGAGACGGGAACTCCTTTATACCCAGAATTGGGTTTCTGAGCAGCCTGCTGGGGTCTAATTGGCAAAGATGACCTGATTTAGAGAAAAATCAAATTCCTGAGATGTGTCTTGCATGTCTTATTTGGGACCTCCTGCCCACGAACCCAAATGACTGGAATAGCTCCCTCCATTCCCCACCCACTCAGAAGGGCCCCAAGAATGAATGTTGCTATTCTTGCCTCTTGGAAAAGGAGGGAAACCCAGGCTTGCTGCATTCCTGCCCCAGTCAGCAAGACCTGAAATCCACGTGGGACTCTTCCAACTGAGTTGGCGAGGGACAGAGGGACAGAGGGAACCTTGAAGGCTCTCCTCCTGGAGTCGGGTGGTGAGACATCAGGTAGGATACTTGTACCTTGTGCTGGCTAGTTTTATATCAACTTAGCACAAGCTGGAGTCATTTGGGGAGAGGGAGCCTTAGTTGAGAAAATGCCCAACCAGAAGGTCTTCGGGTCAGCATGTGGTACATTTTTTTCCTTCCTTCCTTCCTTCCTTCCTTCCTTCCTTCCTTCCTTCCTTCCTTCCTTCCTTCCTCCTTTCCTTTCCTTTCCTTTCCTTTCCTTTCCTTTCCTTTCCTTTCCTTTCCTTTCCTTTCCTTTCCTTTCCTTTCTCTCTCTCTCCCCCTCCCTCCCCCTATCTGTTGGGTTTCTAGGTTTCTATATACCTCTGATACACAAGTTTCCATGAGACATAACTTTGCACAAAACTGTGACTATCCTCAGGAGGTCAAGGTTAATTTCATTTCTCTTCTTCTTCTTCTTCTTCTTCTTCTTCTTCTTCTTCTTCTTCTTCTTCTTCTTCTTCTTCTTCTTCTCCTTCTTCTTCTTTTTCAAGACAGGGTTTCTCTGTGTAGCCTTGGCTGTGCTGGAACTCTGTAGACTAGGCTGACCTGGAACTCAGAAATCCACCTGCCTCTGCCTCCCAAGTGCTGGGATGAAAGGCGTGTGCCACCGCTGCCCAGCCCACATGACCATCTTGATCTTGTCTTGGTCTCCTCCTTCATCTGTGTCTTCATGGTGACGTCCCTGGTGAAGTCCTGAGTTCAGTTCCCAGCACTTGTGCCTGGCTACTCACAACTGCCTATAACTCCAGGGGATCCGCCTTCCCCTTTGGCTTCTGAGGGCACCCACACACGTGTACGTAATTAAAATATAAAATAATGTGACTGAGTATGGTGACGTATGCCTTTAATCCCAGCACTCAGGAGGCAGAGGCAGGCAGATCTCTAAATTTACTGCCAGCCTGGTCTACAGAGCAAGTTCCAGGTTAGCTAGGACTGCTAGTAAGACACTGTCTCCAAAAGAAAAAAAGAAAATGTGCTAGAGAGATGGCTCAGCAATTAAGAGCACTGACTGCTCTTCCAGAGATTCTGAGTTCAATTTCTAGCAACATGGTGGCTCACAACCATCTGTAATGGGATCTAATGCCCTCTCTGGTGTGTCTGAAGATAGCTATGGTATACTCAAACATAAATAAATCTTAAAAAAAAAAAAGAAAAGAAAAGAAAAGAAAGAAAAAAAACAAAACTCCACCCCACCCCCAAACCTAAGTCATTGTCTTCTTCTCCTCCCCCCTCCCCCCAGACGGGTTTCTGTGTAGCCCTGGCTGTCCTGAGTTCTGGGATTAAAGGTGTGCACCACCACTCTCCAGCTCAGAAAAAAAAAAAAAAAATCTCGAAAGCTGTTTTCTAGGTCTGGGAATGTAGCTTAGTGACCGAGCCTATAGGGTATTTCCCAGCATGGACAGAGCCCTGGGTTCAATTCCCAGCTCTGAAAATAAGAAAAAGTAAACTACCTAAAGCATCCAAAGTCTCCCCAATACTTTTGCTAAATTAAGTGATATTGTTATGGTTTGAATGGGACATATCCCCTCCTGTACTGGGGAATTTGTTGGCAGCGGTGGTCTTTTGGGAAGTGTTGGGGTCCTGAGAGCTCTGACTTCATAAATCATGGTGGGAATTTGATGTCATTACTGGGAGGTAGTGGTAAGAGGCCAAACCTACTTTATCTTGAGACCAGCCTCCATCTTAAAAAAAGCCTGAGAACTTGACCTAGGGCTACACCCAAATATCAAGAAGGACCCCTGTCCTTGGCCCATACCCCAGAGTTCCGCCCTAGCTACTTCCTGGCAACAAAGATGAGTCTGGGCGGGGCGGTGGTGGTGGGGCGGCGCACACCTTTAATCCCAGCACTTGGGATGCAGAGGCAGGCGGATTTCTGAGTTCGAGGCCAGCATGGTCTACAGAGTGAGTTCCAGGACAGCCTGGGCTACACAGAGAAACCCTGTCTTGAAACAAAACAAAACAAAAACAGAAAAAAAATCCAAAACAAAAGATGAGTCTGACTGTTTCTGGTGTACTTTTAGACCCTTTGTGATGGTTCACAGTCTAGCTTCAGAACACCCACCCCTTGGCTTACAATAGTCATTCTATTAGACCCTTGCTAGTCTGGACAACCTCCAATTGCTCCCATTTCCTATAAAAAAAAAACCTTGTCCTGCCGAAGGTTCAAGACTGCTCCGCCTTTCTGTCCTGCTGTGTCAGGGTTGGGTTAAAGGAGAGTCCCAGCCTGAGACCCTGATCGCATAGGAAATGACTCCTTGGTGGACTTTTGGGGTTCACAAATGCTTCCTAGCACAACAGCTGGAAGGTTACGAGGTAGGCCCTGGATGGAGGAAGTAGGTAATGGAGCATGCCTGTTACCTTCTCTTTCTCCCCGACCTTCCTCTCTTCCCTCCTCTTTCCTCGTCTGTTCATCCGGTCCTCCCACCTCATTCCCAGCTGTTCTGAGGCCAGCTGTTTTGTCATCCTGTGGTCCCGCAGGCTGAGCCTTGCTTCAGGACACTGCAGAAGAGGCAGTTGACAGACATTTCTCAAAGCGTGGGTTAAAATAAATAGCTGTCTCCTGTGAAGCATTGACAGTCCCTGACAAATACAGAAATGGATGCTAACAATCATCTATAGGGCAGAACACAGGGTCCCCAATGTAGGAGCTAGAGAGAGTACCCAAGAGCTATAGGGGTCTGCAACCCTAAAGATGGAACAACATTATGAA
>LR750017.1:31641-154563 GCA_902729485.2 Mus minutoides
TTTTTTTTTTTTTTTTTTTTTTTTTTCAAGACAGGGTTTCTCTGTATAGCCCTGGCTGTCCTGGAACTTACTCTGTAGACCAGGCTGGCCTTGAACTCAGAAATCCGCCTGCCTCTGCCTCCTGAGTGCTGGGATTAAAGGCGTGTGCCATTACTGCCCAGAAAATCTCTTCTTCTTTAAGACTGTTTCCCACAAGAAAATCCTCCAAACCCAAACCAAACCAACCCCTCCTACACCCCCCAATCCAGAGCTTTGTGGTTGATCGGACAGGCCTTTAATCCCAGCACTCAGGTGACAGAGGCAGGAGGATCTTTGCGAGTTCAAGACCAGCCCAGTCTACATTGAGCTCCAGGACGGCTTAAGAGACAGTGCTACATAGAGAGAGCCTGTCTCAAAACAAAAAGGAAAAGAAAGATATAGCCAGGTGTGATGGTGCCCACCTTTAATCCCAGCACTCGGGAGGCAGAGGCAGGCGGATTTCTGAGTTCGAGGCCAGCCTGGTCTACAAAGTGAGTTCCAGGACAGCCAGGGATATACAGAGAAACCTTGTCTGTCTTGGGAAAAAAAAAAAAAAAGAAAAAGAGCAAACTTGAGGTCTTGGAGAGGTGGCTCGAGAACCCGCTCTGCTTGTCTGTGGGTCTGAATTTGATTCCTAGCATTCACACCAGGAGACACAACCACACCGTGACTCCAGTTTTAGGATGATTCCATGTCTCTGGCCTCCTTGGACACTTGCGTGTGTGTGCACCTACCCAGTCACAGACACATAACTAAAGAAATAAAAATCTAACACATACTATGACTAAAAAAGAAATACCCTGAACTGAAAAACAAACAAACATCTAATTGTTTCTGATGTGTTTATAAAAAGATAAAGAGAGGAGGGGATATGTTTTGGTAGATTTGTGGTGAGGTATGGGGAACTCTCCCTGAGGGACCAGCCACACCATGCAAGCACAAGGGGGATGGGGAGATGGGGACAGGGACGGGAAGCAAGGGGACAGAGCTGGAGCAGGAAGGTCAGAGCAGGAGCAAGAGAGGAGGGAGCAAGCAGCCCCTTTTATAGTGAGTGAGTCAGGCATACCTGGCTGTTGCCAGGTAACTGTGGGGCGGAGCTTAGAAAGAATGCTAACAGTTTCTCTCATATCTATATCTAATCTATATATCTACATATTTGAGGGCCTAACTCAGCTTCTTTCTTTCTTTCTTTCTTTCTTTCTTTCTTTCTTTCTTTCTTTCTTTCTTTCTTTCTCTTTTTTTAAAGATTTATTTAGGGGCTGGAGAGATGGCTCAGTGGTTAAGAGCACTGACTGCTCTTCTGAAGGTCCTGAGTTCAAATCCCAGCAACCACATGATAGCTCACAACTATCTGAAATGAAATCTGATGCCTTCTTCTGGTATGACTGAAGACAGATACAGTGTACTTATATATAGTAAGTAAATAAAATCTTAAAAAAAAAACCACTCAAGCTTTAAAAAAAAAAGATTTATTTATTTATTTATGTATATGAGTACACTGTAGCTGTACAGATGGCTGTGAGCCTTCATATGGTATTGGGAATTGAATTGAGGATTTCTGTTCTTTCTGTTCAACTCTGCTTGCTCAGTCCCTGCTCACTCCAGCCCAAAGATTTATTTATTGTTATAAATAAGTACACTGTAGCTGTCTTCAGACACATCAGAAGAGACAGATCTCATAACAGATCGTTGTGAGCCACCATGTTTTGAACTCAGGACCTTTGGAAGTGCAGTCAGTGCTCTTAACCACTGAGCCACCTTACCAGCCCTCTCTCAGGTATTTTTAACATTGGCAAAAGTGTGACTAAACACAGACACACAGAACTGGAATTATAAAGACAGTTGTAGCCGGGTGTGGTGGCGCCCGCCTTTAATCCCAGCTCTCAGGAGGCAGAGGCAGGCGGATTTCTGAGTTTGAGGCCAGCCTGGTCTACAGAGTGAGTTCCAGGACAGCCAGGGCTATACAGAGAAATCCTGTCTCGAAAAACCATAAAAAAAAAAAAAAAGACAGTTGTGTACCACCATTTGGGTGCTGGGAATTAAACCTGGGTCCTCTAGAACAGCTCAGTGTTCCTAACTGCTGAACCAGCTCTCCAGGCCTCCACATACAGTTTTTTGAAAAGTTTGTTTGTTTTTGAGGTGAGGTCTTCTTCTGTAGTCCAGGCTGGCCTAGAACTCCTGTTTCTGCTTCCTCAGCACTGGGGTTGGGATTGCGCGGCCGGATGTGTGTACCGCAGTGCTAGGCTTTCTTAGTATCGGGGATGAGGTCGTGGCAGCTCATTTACCATGCTTCTCCTTTGGGGCAGATAACAAAGATTAACAAATTTGTCCTAAGACACTTCAGTACAACCCTACAATGAGGTTGTGGCTTCTTTTTTTTTCTGGCTACCTGGTTTTTCTTTGTCTGGGTGTATAGATATTGTAGCCAGCCTTTCTTTGGGTATTTGCCTTGTTTTTCAACCCTTTCCCCTTATTACATCATTTCCGGTTTTCCCCTCCAGGGTGCCTTACGCTGGTCCCTAGGCCCCTGGGCTTTTCTCCAGGTGAATAGCTCCAAGCAGGTTTTCCAGATGACCGCATCTTTAGGTGCCTTCTCTAAAGGCGTAGGGAACACGTAGGGACGGTGACTCATGTTTTCTCCGGCAGCTTAGGAGATGAGATAACCTTTCCTCTTCCAGTGACGTCTCAAACTTCTCTCCCTTATCTCTGCTGGGGTTTTCCAAACCATAGTTTCTCACACTTAACCGTTTCGTCTACTCAATGCCAACCAACCGTTTCTTGCCACCATTTAAAAAAGAGGGACACCAAAGGCTCAGCCCCTTCCGAGTAGAGAAAAGCTTAAGTCCTTTGATCCTAGCATTCAGGAGACAGAGCCATGCAGATCTCTGAGTTCAAGATCAATCTACAAAGCAAGTTCCAGGACAGCCAAGCTTAGGCAGTGAAGGAGTTGGAAAACAGAGAGCTGGTGATAATGTAGTAGGTAAAGGGGACCATGTTCCAGCCTCAGTAAGCAGCAGAACTCAGTAGCCTCAGCTAAGGCTCTGACTCTAGAGACAAAAATAGAAGGGACGACTGGGACGACTGATGGAGCTAAGAAATTAGCAGTGATTAAGATGAGACCAGCATCACTGAGGTGAAATCTGGGAAGAGTTTTCTGAGATCACAAAGAAGCTGTGTTCCAGAGATAGCCCAGGTTGTACCTCATGCTGCAGCTGTACTTGGTAATGTGTAAGAGTCACCCAGATGGGAGGCTGGTAAGATGGTTCAGTGGGTTAGAGCACCCGACTGCTCTTCCAAAGGTGATGAGTTCAAATCCCAGCAACCACATGGTGGCTTACAACCACCCGTAACAAGATCTGACGCCCTCCTCTGGTGCGTCTGAAGTCAGCTACAGTGTACTTATGAAGAATAATAAGAAATGAATCCTTGGACTGGAGAGACCAACCGGAGCAAGCCAGGCTGTCCGGAGTGAGCGGAGCTGAACGGGGACGGCCGGAGCAAGCGGGACGCCGGAGCTAGCAGGGCCGGAGCGAGTGGGGCCAAATGGGGACGGCCGGAACGAGCGGGGCCAAACCGGAGCAAGCGGAGCCGATCGGAGCGAGCAGGGCTGGCTGGAACAAGCGGGGGCCGTACGGGGGCGAGAAAAAGAAAAAAAGAAAAGAGTCACCCAGGTGGTACTGGTTTTGAAGGCATGAAGGGCTCATGAAGAGCAGCTGAGGCTTGGCACTGTGAGAGGCCATGGAAGGGCATTGGTGAAGGTGCAGCCTCAGTTGCAGTTTATGGCCCAGGATTGAAGGGGTCATGCAAAAAAGTTGAGGTTTGGCACCATAAAGAGAGCCTATAAGAGATTATTCGTGAAGAGATTATTGCAGTGGAAGACCCCGCTGTATTGGAGATGCCAGTACCATGGGATGATCACCAAAAACAGTGGAGTGGAGTCAGCCAGAGCCTAGAGTGCTACAGAGGTCAGAGCTGGAGAAGTGATGTGCCCAGAAGATCATGTGTGGATTCCAGACATTGAAACAAGAAGCTGTAACTCTCAAGTTGCCTTGTAGACTCCAAGATGTTAAAGATGCCAGGTCTGTGGGATACCTGATAAGGAATGGAACCAGCCCAGAAGAAAGAAGTTTGTTGTAGTCAACAAAGATGAAAAAGGAGATGGAGATCTGAAAACCTTTTTGACATCAGACACGCAGATGCAGAGTTTGGAGTTTGTCCAGCTGGTTTCCTGACTTGCTTTGAGGATTACAGATAAGTGATTGGATGAATCTCAGAAGAGACTTTGAACTTTTAACATTGTTGAGACTGCTACAGACTCTGGGGACTTTGGAAGTTGGACTAAATGTATTTTGCATTATGCTATGTTTAGGTATAGCCCTCATAGACTATGAAGCCAGGGAGTGGAATATGGTGGTTTGAATATGCTTAGCCCAGGGCACCTTGATAATAATGGACTGAACCTCTGAACCTGTAAGCCAGCACCAATTATGTGTTGTCCTTGTACGAGTTGCCTTGGTCATAGTGTCTGTTCACAGCAGGGAAACTCTAAGACAGGCTAGTTTTGTGTCAACTTGACACAAGCTGCAGTCATCAGAGAGGAGGAAGGCTGAGTTGAGAAAATACCTCTGTAAGATCAAGCTATATGCAACCCTGTAGGACATTTTCTTAATTAGTGATTGATGGGAGAGGGCCCAGCCTATTGTGGATGGTGCTGTCTCTGCGCTGGTGGTCCTGGGTTCTATAAAAAAAGCAGGCTGAGCAAGCCATGGAGTAAGCCAGTGAGTAGCACCCCTCCTTGGCCTCTGCATCAGACCCTGCCTCTAGGTTCCAGCCCTGCTTGAGTTCCTGTCCTGACTTCCTTTGATGATGAACAGTTCTGTGGAAGCATAAGCCAAATAAACCCTTTCCTGCCCAAGTTACTTTGGTCATGGTAACCCTAACTAAGATATGTACTGATACATGTGTGTGGGCTAGTCAAGAGCATCTATAGAGAAAGTAAAGTAATGTTTGCTAGAACTAGGAGAGAGAGGAAGGGAGAATCCGTGTTTAATGGTTATGGAGTGTCCAGGGTTTGTGTTCTCTCTCTCTCTCTCTCTCTCTCTCTCTCCCTCTCTGTGCATGCTGGTGCACATGTACATGTGTGTGTTAGTTACTGTTCAATTGCTATAAAGAGACATCATGACCATGCCAACTCAGAAGAAAGCATTTACTTGGGGGGGCTAGCTTACACTGTTTCTAGGGATTAGCCCATTATAATTTGGGGGAGTGTAGTGGCATGTAGGCATGATGTTGGGGGAAGTAGCTGAGAGTATACATTTTGGTCAATGAGCAGGAAAGAGAGAGAGGGAGCTAGATAGATAGATAAATAGAGACTAGGTTTGGCGTGGACTTTCAAAACCTCATAGCTGACTTCTAGTGACACACCTCATCCAACAAGACCACGCCTCTTAATCCTTCCCAAACAGTTCCACCAACTGGAAACTAAGCATGAAACACATATGCCTGTGGGAACCATTGTCATTCAAACAGGTGAGAGGACAGTTCTCGGGAATTGGTAGTCTACCATTTGGGTCCTTGTAGTCTGGTGGTCCAACTTAGCACCTTTATCCACTGAGGCATTTCTCCAGTCCTTCTACCTTGTTCATTTTTTAAAAATTATTATTATTATTATTATTATTATTATTATTATTATTATTATTCGAGAGGGATCTCTCGGTAGCCTAGTCCCTTTGGCTAGGCTGGCTGGACAATGGGCCCCAGGGATTCACCGTTTCTGCATCCTGAGTGCTGGAATTGCAAACACATGCCCTGCACCAGCTCTTTTTACATAGGTTCTGAGGACTGAGCTCTGGTTTGTATCATGCAAGCCCTGTACTGACCAGGCATCTCCCAGCCCCAGAAGATTCAGTTTGGCTGCTAAAAAGAAAGTAATGATCATGGGTGTCTTACTTGGAGTTTCTATTCCTGCACAAAACATCATGACCAAGAAGCAAGTTGGAGAGGAAAGGGTTTATTCAGCTTACACTTCCACATGGCTGTTCATCACCAAAGGAAGTCAGGACTGGAACTCACACAGGGCAGGAACCTGGAGGCAGGCGCTGATACAGAGGCCATGGAGGGGTGCTGCTTACTGGATTGCTTCCCCTGGCTTGCTCAGCTTGCTCTCTTATAGAACCCAGGACTACCAGCCCAGGGATGGTCCACAATGGGCTGGGCCCTCTCTGCTGATCACTAATTGAGAAAATGCCTTACAGCTGGATCTTTTGAAGGCATTTCTTCAATCGAGGCTCCTTTCTCTGTGATAACTCCAGTTTGTGTCAAGTTGACACACAAAACCAGCTAGTACAATGGGGAGAAAATGGTCCCAGCATGCAGGAGGCTGAGGCAGGAGGACTGCCATGAGTCTCAAGCCAGAACCGAAAAACCGTTCGTTGTCTCAAGACAAAAATAAGTTGGGAATGCTGGTGGTGGTACACGCCTTTAATCCTAGGTCTTGGGAGGCAGAGGCAGGTAGATGTCTGTGAATTCCAGACCAGCCAAATACACTTAGTGAGACCCTGTTTTAAAACAAACAAACAAACAAACAAACAAACAAACAAACCGGGGCTGGAAAGAGCACTGACTGCTCTTCCAGAGGTCCTGAGTTCAATTCCCAGCAAGCACATGGTGACTCACAACCACCTGTAATGGGATCTGATGCCCTCTTCTGGTGTGTCTGAAGACAGCTACAATATATATTTGTGTATATATATATTGTGTATTATATATATATATAATCCCACCAAAACCACAACCTGGATGTGGTGACTATTCTTGTTTCATTTTGTTTCTGTGACCAAGGTCATGATCAAAACTCAGTCAGGGGAGGAAAGAATTTTGTCCACACTTTTAGGTCATAGTCTATCACTGAGGGAGGTTGTCAGGAACAGTTGCACAAACTTGAAAGATTACTCATTGAGGAATTCTGCTTTCTGGCTTACTCACAAGCTCAGGCTTAACTAGCTTTCTTACAGATCCCAGGACCACCTGTCCAGGGGCATGGTGCTGCCCACAGTGGGCTGGGTCTTCCCACATCGATGAACAATCATGACTATTCCACCTCTCCGACTGAAACACCTACAGGCTAATCTGACCTAGGCAGTTCCTCAAAGGGTTCTTCCTTTCAGAGGCCAAGAGGCTATTTCAAGACTGCAGTTAAGTCTAACTTACACAGTGAGTTCCAGGCCAGCCTGGCTTTCATGAGTCTCTCTCTGTCTCAAACCCTGCAAAAGCCAGGCATGGTGGGGCATGCTAGTAGTCTCAGGCTCCATGTTGCTATGAATTTGAGGCTAGCCTGGGCTACAGAATGTGACCCTGTTCCCCAAAACTCTCCCATAGCAACCAAAGTCCTCACCTTGTTCCTTGGGATACCTGTGGAGTCCGTCTTTGTCTTTTCCTTTAAATTTTATTTATTTATTTATTTAACGTGTGTCAGTGTTCTACATGCAAGCTTGTAGGTGTGAGAGTGCTGCCTCCCCTGGAACTGGAGCCACAGACAGCCATGAGTTGCCATGTGTGTGAGAGTGCTGCCTCCCCTGGAACTGGAGCCACAGACAGCCATGAGTTGCCATGTGGACTCTGGGAACTGAAGCCTGATCCTCCAGAAGAGCAGCTAGGGCTCCCAAATGCAGAGCCATCTATCTCTCCAGCCCTTCTGTCTTTCCTTGATGTGGTCCATCAACTCTGGGCTCTGCTTATCTCCATCTTCTGCCCCTATGTCCCGGGTACCAGAACATTATTGCAACATCCTCACCCTGGGGTGGAACAGATATTTGGTTCTTTCTCAAAGTCTTAAGGTTTTGCCTCAAAGCTACCTTTTCACTGAGGCCTTTCCTTCTTTCCTATCTATCTATCTATCTATCTATCTATCTATCTATCTATCTATCTATCTATCTGTCTGTCTGTCTGTCTTAGTCAGGGTTTCTATTCCTGCACAAACATCATGACCAAGAAGCAAGTTGGGGAGGAAAGGGTTTATTCAGCTTACACTTCCACACTGCTGTTCATCACCAAAGGAAGTCAGGACTGGAACTCAAGCAGGTCAGGAAGCAGGAGCTGATGCAGAGGCCATGGAGGGATGTTCTTTACTGGATTGCTTCCCCTGACTTGCTCAGCCTGCTCTCTTATAGAATCAAGACTACCATCCCAGAGATGGCACTACCCACAAGGGGACCTCCTGCCTTGATCACTAATTGTGAAAATGCCTTACAGCTGGATCTCATGGAGGCATTTCCCCAACTGAAGCTCCTTTCTCTGTGATAACTCTAGCCTGTGTCAAGTTGACATACAAAACTAGCCAGTACTCTATCTATCTATCTATCTATCTATCTATCTATCTATCTATCTAAGAAATGAGACTGTGTCCACTATATAGACCAGGATGGCCTAGAACTTAGAGAGTTCCACCTGCTTCTGCATCCTGAGTTCAGACATCAAACTTGTGTGCCACCAAAGTTGTGTGCCACCATCCAGTTTTGTTTTTTTGTTTTTTTTTTGTTTTTTTTTTTTGTTTTTTTTTTTCGAGACAGGGTTTCTCTGTATAGCCCTGGCTGTCCTGGAACTCACTCTGTAGACCAGGCTGGCCTCAAACTCAGAAATCTGCCTGCCTCTGCCTCCCGAGTGCTGGGATTAAAGGCATGCGCCACCACGCCTGGCTCCTGATCATCCAGTTTTAACTGCGTTTCCAACCAACCTCTCCCCCTGTCAATTCCCTTTCCCATTCCCTTCTCTGTCTTCCCCATCCTTTCTCTCTCCTTACAAACACAATTTCCTTATTTATTTAGGCTGCTGGCTAGTGTGCTTACCCTGTCCCGTCCCCCTCCCCAAGCCCCCTGACCTCCTGCCCCATCCCATCTCTGGAATCTACCATCGTGTTACTGATGTTCAGGTAGGCTTAAATCTCTCTTGTCTGTTTGCTTGTGAGCCTAGCTTCTAACTGCTGAGCCATCTCCCCAGCCTCTGACCTCCACCTTTTTAATGTAGCTGAGGATGACTGTGCTGGATAGTTTTATGTCAACTTGATAGAAGCTAACGTCATCTGAGAAGAGGGAACCTCAATTAAAATGCCTCCATAAGATCAGGCTATAGGTAAGTTTGTAGGGCATTTTTAAAAAAAAAATTAGTGCTTGATGAAGGAGGGCCCAGAACACTGTGGCTTCCATCCCTGGGCTGTTGGTTCTAGGTTCTTCTTATTTTTGATTATTTTATTTTATTATTTTATGTGTACAGGTGTTTTGTTTGTATGTATGTCTGAGCAGCACATGCATGCAATACCCCACAGGGACCACAAGAGGGCACCAGATCCCCAGGGATCACAGATGGTTGCAAACCATCACTAGGTACTGGGGGTGGAGCTCAGGCTCTAAATCACCGAGCCAATGCTTCAGCCTTTGTTTTTTTGTTTTTTTTGTTTTTTTTTGAGACAAGATTTCTCTCTGTAGTCCTGGCTGCCTGGAACTCAGAGATCTACCTGCCTTTGCTTCCCAAGTGCTGGAATTAAAGAAGTGAGGTACCACTGCCCAATGGTCCTGGCTAAACCTAAGCGGTGGTGGCACATGCCTTTAATCCCAGCACTTGGGAGGCAGAGGCAGGTGGATTTCTGAGTTCAAGGCCAGCCTGGTCTACAGAGTGAGTTCTAGGACAGCCAGGGCTACACAGAGAAATGCTGTCTCAGAAGAAAAAAAAAAATAGCAGGCCGAGTAAACCAGTAAGCAGCACCCCTCCATGGCCTCTGAGTCAGCTCCAACCTCTAGGTTCCTGCCCAGCTCGAGTCCCTGGCCTGACTTCCTTTGATAATGAACTATGACGTGGAAGCATAACGTCAAATAAATTTTTTCCTCCCTAAGTTACCTTGGTGCTGGCGTTTCATAGCAACAATAGAAACCCTAACTAAGACAATGGCTTTGAACTTAAAAAAGTTTTTTACTTGTATTGATGCGGGTGTGTTGTGCCTGAGTTTACCTGTGCTGTACATGTAGGCGCCTCCAGAGACCGGAACATGTCAGCTCCCCTGAATCTGCCATCACAGGTGATTGTAAACTGTTTGAATTGGGTGGTGGGAACCCACCTGAGGTCCCTTGAAAGATCTAAACACTTAACTGGGGAGCCGTCCCCCCAGTCTTGACCTTAAACTGCTGATCCTGCGGTTTCTACTTTCTGAGTCCTGTGATTACAGGCAGGCCTGCACCCAGTTTATGTAGTATTTTTTTTTAAAGAATTATTTATTTATTTAATGTATATAAGTACACTATAACTGTCTTCAGACACACCAGAAGAGGGCGCCAGATCCCATTACAGATGGCTGTGAGCCACCATGTGGTTGTTGGGAATTGAACTCAGGACTGATGGAAGAGCAGTCAGTGCTCTTAACCACGCTGAGCCATCTCTCTAGCCATCTCCCCAGTTTATGTAGCCTTAATTACTGAACCCAGGCTGAACCTTGGGCCCAGTACATGGCAGGTGAGCTCTCTAGCAACTGTGCTATAGCAAAGTCCAAATGTTTCCACATCATTTGGTATGGCTTGTAGTAAGGTCTGGAGAAATGCCAAACACGTGTGACGTAAAGAACATTGTCTAGGTAAATACCCCAATATCACCCCAATATCTGTGTGTAGGCAGCAATCCCAGGTCTCTTAGATTTTATTCACTTCTTATTTCTACTTGTCTCACAGACTACTTCCCAGGTATGTCCCTGGTCTCCCAGGCTCTCCAGTCAGCCGATGACATCATTGTCCTCACAAACCCCTCCCCCAACCCTGTGACTCAGACATGACAATGTGTCCTGTCTCATATGATCTGTTCTTCACCTAAGGACTGTGGTCACATGTCCAGGGCCCGAAACTCAAGGACTCACACTTGAATTCTCAAGTGATTTTTCTCTTATGACCTAGATTTGGTATCTCCTGAATTACCATGGCCTTTTGTTCTGGGGGTAAACTGACTCCAGGTTCAGTTTGGAGCTCTCCCCTCCCCTCATGTCTTTTCCTTTTTGTATCCTCTGGAGCTCCAGCTGTAACCTGTTTAGATCAACCCAAGAGGAATTTAGAATTTCAGGGTCTAAGCGGAGTCATAGAACAGGCGCACTTCCAGCAGCGGCCACACGATGGCAGCACAGACCGGGTTTGGAGACGAGACCTGATGCCTGAGCCTAGCGTTCATCTGATAATTACTGGGGCTCCAGAGGTGTGTGGCACAGTCCTCTAAGGCTGGGGGACTTTGGGGCTGGCCCAGGGGCGTCAACCATGGGGTTGTGTGTCTGTGGACCGACCAGGAAAAGGCCTTCCGCTGACGAACATGATGAAAAAGAACACGTACACACATGTGCACATGCACGCACTTATACACGCACGTGCACACTCGCACCTACTATAATGAAAATGTAGGAAATTTTCTTGTTGAGTGACCTGGGATAAGCTTTTTGTGCCTCTGGGGGCAGCTTCCCACCCGTGCAGGGAGGAGTCACTCCTCTGGTTATTTGGCATTGCTTGAGTGACAAATGGCCCTGTAGCTGCCAGCATCTCGCAGCTGTTACTTCTGAGGCCCTCACTGCTCCAGCGTTGATAACCTCCTACCTGAAGTTGGGAGGCAGTTATGCCACAGGGCCAGCAGGAGGCGCTGTGCTCTCTGGACTTGGCATGGGCTTCTCCAGTGGGGTTGGTTGTCTTAGTCCGAGTGGGTAGCCTCTGTGGGTGTTGACACAGTTTGCAACTGATGGCCAGTGTTCTGGGTGGCAATTGTAGATTTGCCTGTAATCATTCATTCATTCATTCATTCATTCATTCATTTAGTGTTTAAGCACTGCACTGGGAACAAAGCTGTTAGCAGGCGCACGTCAGTTCAATGGTTGTAGATCCAGGTGTCGAGGATTAAACAGGGCTCTGAGGGAGTTCAAGGGAAGGGGCAAGGTAAATTGACAACCAGGAAGGCATGGGGAGTCTGGGGTGGTGGGGCTGGATGGGAACTGA
Organism: Mus minutoides; assembly: GCA_902729485.2. Taxonomy (NCBI): domain Eukaryota; kingdom Metazoa; phylum Chordata; class Mammalia; order Rodentia; family Muridae; genus Mus; species Mus minutoides. The sequence goes on from LR750017.1 coordinate 43,662, forward strand.
CGTGAACAAGATTCGTAGGACTCTTTTCCTCAGGGACTGGCCTGGGGCGTGCGGAACCTGCTCAGAATCTAGGACTAGCCTACCGCAGGCAGTGTGTGTGTGTGTGTGTGTGTGTGTGTGTGTGTGTGTGAATGTGTAAAGGGTGGGTACATACCAGGGCTGGAATGAACAGGGTCCTAGGAGCTCAGCTCCAAGTGCCAGAAGGCATCATGTCCCCTCTGTGTAGGTTCCTGGGCTGTGTGTGGAAGGAGGAACACTCCCGTGCTTCCCATCAGAGACTAGACAGAAGTGCAGCCGGAGCTGAGGTCATCTGTGGGAGTCCAGGTGAGCAGAGGGAAGAGGCTGATGGGGGGGGGAGGGGAGAGAGAGAGAGAGAGAGAGAGAGAGAGAGAGAGAGAGGGAGCACAGAAGGTTGGCAAAGGATGCTCTGAGCCTCAGTTGAGTCAGGGGGAGTGTGGGGCAGTGTGGGGAGGGGGAATGAGGGCCATTTCTTTCCATTATGAAGAGCAAAGCTCTCTGGTCAGGGAAGGGGAGTGGGCGGGGGCGGGGTGTGTCATCTTATATGTCCTGCACCGGTCAGAGAGCAGGATCTGAGGGCACTGGATCAGTAGAAACCATCTCAGGCCACTTATAAGATGGGGAAAGTGAGGAAGGGGAGTCCACTCTCCAAGACTGAATTCTCAGTTCTTGCTGGCATATATATATATATATATATATATATATATATATATATATATATATATATATATATTGTATATTATGAATACACTGTAGCTGTCTTCAGACACACCAGAAGAGGTAATCAAATCCCATTACAGAAGGTTATGAGCCACCATGTGGTTGCTGGGATTTGAACTCAGGACCTCTGGAAGAGCAGTCAGTGCTCTTAACCCCTGAGCCATCTCTCCAGTTCTTGCTGGCACATTTTAAAATGCTGGCACAGACTCCTAGGAGCTGGTCAGGAAAATGCCTGTCAGTATCAACCTCTCCTAGTACCTGCTAATGCTGAGTACTTCCGGCCCAGTCTCTGTCACGTGAGCAGCACTGAGATCCAAAGACCTCTTGCTTGACTGTGTGTGTGTCCATGTGTGTGCATGTGTGCAGAGGTCAGAGCACAGCCCCATCTGTTTTTCCTCAGGCGCTGTCCACCTTATTTCGTGAGGTAAGGTTACTCATTGGCTGGTGACTCGTGGAGTAGGCTGGCCGGCCATCGAATCTGAGGAGTCCACCTGTCTCGGCCTCCTCAGTGTTGGGCTTTCAAGTGATTACCTCACCCCTGAGTTTCTACATCTACTCTACAGGGGAGAGAATGGAGGTTCAGAGAAGTTAAGTGGCAAACCCAAGGCCTCATGGCTAGCAAGATTCACACCCTTAGTCTGGCTCTGAAGTGCTCTCCCAGCTGCTCCGAAGGCAACATCTGCTATGGATCGGCTGGCTAGGCAGGGTGGGGGCTGCCCAGGGGGCAGGAGTAGAGTTCTGCCTGTGTGCACCCTGAGTGCTAGAGGAGCCTGTGGTCTGGGAGGCTGCTGTCAGAGCTGCTGTCGCCGAGTGGGTGGCCCTGAAGCATCCAGCATATCCTGCTTCTTACTAGAACGGTAGCTCCCCGTTACCCTGGAGCTGGGACAGAACCCTTCCACCTGGTGCATTTCCCAGCTCTGGAACCTCAGTTTACCTCAGCCCCCTCTATCTCTACCTAAGCTACCCAATCTCTGTGCCACCCTGTGTCCCTGCCACTTGCTCCCCTTGGCCTCTGTAGGCGCCATTTCCCCTATGTCTTTGCCTGACTGATATACTCATCGGCCTGGAAACCTCTCATGACCATCAAGGTGAGTGGCCACGGTGCTGCCTGGTGATGATCTCCATCCACCTAAATGTACCTTATTTCCCCCTTGGAGTCCTGTCTGGGTATTTTTCCTCCACCAGGCAGGTGCTGGGGGTGGGGACCACACTGCCCTTTTCTAGGGTTTCTCCTACATGTAGTAAAGCATCTTGCGTGGTGTTCAAGTGATGTGGGGTGGATGATCTTAGCTGCTACCTTGACACACCTGGGAAGAAGGAGCCTCAATTGAGGAGTTGCCTCCATGAGAGTGGCCAGTCCGTGCACGCTTCTGTGGCCCCTTAAGGGGATGTGTCACCAAGGACTGAGTTCTTAGGTGCGCTTTCTGAAATGACCACCAGGTGGCAGCAGAGGCCAAGAGTCGGCGATCAGACCAGATGCTCCGTCTGCCGGCAGGGGGCGCCGCTGCCTTTCAGACGCAGAGAACCTGGGGGACCTGCTGTGCGAGCAAGGGAGGCTCAGGCCGAGGGAAGGTTGAGTTTCTTTTGCCAGGCAGCCAGGTGAGAAGCCTGGGTGATCCCTACTTGCCTCATTTGTACAGAGAGTGGTGAGTCCTGCTTTAGTCCCACAGGCCGACTGTGAAGGGTGCTCTGCCTCCCAGACCTGAAAGATGCCCCGGCGATGAACTGTGAGGTTGTGGCCCAATAAGGCTTTGGTAATGGGGACCTACATTTGAATTCCATACAATTTTCCCAAGTCATAAAAATATCCTGAGCTCAGGATGTAGCTCAGTAGTGGATACCCTGCCCAGCATATCAAAAACCAGAAACAAATGTCCCCAAATCGGAAAATATTGTTCCTTTGATGTTTTAAGAGAATGACTGTCTAATGTTGGAGTGTTCAAGGTAGTAATCTGTATCGAGGGTAGGAAGTTCAGGAAGCTGGGGGCAACATGATGTCTTGTTCTCAATAAAACGACAACAAAAGAAAACGCTCAAACAAAAGGGTTTATTGGGCCGGGCGTGGTGGCTCACGCCTTTAATCCCAGCACTCGGGAGGCAGAGGCAGGAGGATTTCTGAGTTCGAGGGCAGCCTGGTCTACAAAGTGAGTTCCAGGACAGCCAGGGCTATACAGAGAAACCCTGTCTTGAAAAACCAAAAAAAAAAAAGGGTTTACTGGTAATTTCCTGTAGCTGGCAGGATTTGAGAGGTTTAGCTGAAGCAGGAAGATCTCCTGAATTTGAGGCCAGCTTGAACAGTACAGCAAAGACCCCCACCTCCTTTTAAAAGATAAACTATCTAAAATATTTAAAAAAAATTTCACTTTATTTTATTCATTTATTTTTACGTGTGTGGATGTTTTGCCTGCATGTAGTCGGTGTCCTTGGAGACCAGAAGAGTGTGTCAGATCCCCTGGAACTGGCGTTACAGACAGCTGTAAGCTGCTCTGTGGGTCCTGGGAATAGAACCCGGGTCCTCTGGAAGAGGAGATGGTGCTCTTCTTGACTGCTGAGCTATCTCTCTAGCTCTGCAAAAATGATTTTTTTTTTAAGATTTATTTATTTACTTTATTTTTTTCCCTTGTTCCGTTCAACCCCGCTCACTCTGCTCGACCCCGTGCTCTGCTCGACCCTGCTCACTCCGGCCGGCCCTGCTCGCTCCAGTTGGCCCCCGGCTCTGCTCGCTCTGGCCGTCCCCGTTCGGCTCCACTCGTTCGGCTCCACTCACTCCTGACAGCCCTGTTCGCTCTGGTTGGTCTCTCCAGACCAAGGATTCGTTTCTTATTATTCTTCATAAGTATGCTGTAGCTGACTTCAGATGCACCAGAGGAGGGCGTCAGATCTTGTTATGGGTGGTTGTAAGCCACCATGTGGTTGCTGGGATTTGAACTCATCACCTTCGGAAGAGCAGTCGGGTGCTCTTACCCGCTGAGCCATCTCACCAGCCCGCAAAAATGATTCTTAGCTGTAGGGTGACTTTGGTGACTTTGGCCCCATGAAGACTGAGACCAGGGCTGGCCACACTGTAGGTACTCAACTTGGCAGTGCTGAGTGTCCCAGACCCTCCAGGGAGGCCTCCTGAGCCTGCAGAGGTCAGGTTGCGGTTCTCAAAATCAGGAGATTTCGCTGCTTCTGCTCCGTCTGTGGGAATCGAGCTGTGAATGTTAGAGTCATGGCTGCTGGCTGCATCTCTACATCCTGTGCTCTGCCTTAGCCGCTCTCCCCTCAGAGAGAAGCCGTTCACCATCCAGAGAGGCCCACTCTCATCTCTTCCTAAAAATGCATAAAACAAAAGGCACTTACTGTTGACTATAGCGTTGGTGAAGTCTTTTATTTTTATTTAGATTGCTTTGAGATACTATATCATATAGCACAGGCTGGCCTGGAACTTACTATGTAGTCAAGGATGACCTTGAACTTCTCATTCTTCTGCCTCTACTCCCCAGGTTCTGGGGACAGAAGTGTCCTCGTGCAAGGTTTTAGGTACTGCTGGGGAGCCAACCCAGGGCTTCAGGAACGGCTGGCAGTTGGTTACCAACTGAGCTACAGCGCCAGCCCGAGTTCATGAGTTTTGACGAATGTTCACACCTGGGGAATCATCACGATAGCCCAGACAGAGAACATGGTCAGTCTTGATTAAAAAAAAAAACAAACAAATGAAACCCAAACAAAATCTCTCAGAGGTAAAATGGGTGTGGTGTCCCAGCCCCAGGAGAGCCCTGGACAACTCTGTGTCAGTGTTGCTTAGGGACCTCGGTGAGGCGGGGCCGGTGGGCACTTGGCGACGAGGCTGTACGCTGTGGTAGGTGGGATGGAAGCTAACACATGAAGTAAGAGCTGAGCTATGGCTGGATCCTGGTCCCCGGTCCCGGGCCACTTGGCTTCAGCCCCATCCTGCTCTGCCTGCCTCCATTCTCTGGTGTCTCTTTCTTGCACCTGCTCCACTCCCAGCCACTCCCGATGCGACTGAGACTGCAACCTCAGCATCTCCTGCGTTGCTGGCCAGAAGTGCAGAGTCTCAGTTTCAGCCACAAGGAGAGGCTGAGCAGCACTGGCTCGCCTTGCCTCTTCCCTTGGAGTGATGGCTGCATTTTCTCTTCCCTGATGCCCTGAGGGCTTCTGGGAGGCAGGAGCTGAGTCTCAAGTATCTTTCTCTAGGGCCTCCATCTTTCTGCCCCGGGAGAGCCAAAGATGGATTTATAGAAGGAAGGCCAATGGGCGTCTGGAGTTTTCTGGGGAGGGAAAAAGGAGCTTGTGGGAAGAAGGGGCCAGAGGCGGGTGGTTTAAACTTGTGGAGTCTAGTCCTCCGTTCACTGGGATGGCTTCTGCCCAATCCACTCAAGGAGCCTGTCTCATTTGCATACAATTACATATAGTTGCATACATTTGCATACACTTTCTATTACCTTCTAGACTCCTTTCCTCTTCTCTAGGCTCTCAGAGGAGCAGGGTGGATCTGGGGGCAGGGTACTGGCAGGGCTAAGGACGGGGGGCACTGGGAATGTGCCTGGGCCACAGCTCTCCATCCTGGGAGCTAAGCTGGAGATCAGCTTTCCTATCTGGGTGACTCTCCCAGCCCAGGGCTGGCTGGGGCAGCTTGGCTGGCACTGGGCTGGTCCCCCTTGCTGGGGTGTGTTCTTCAGGGCTCCCCCTTTCCCCTGTACCCCCATTACTATGCCACACTCAACTGTTCTTGCGGATGTCTATAACAGTGAGACAAAATGTTGACCTTGAAGATATGAGAGCCTGCTGTGTGTGAATCTGGTTCCACAAAATGCAAAAGCAGGAGCCATGAGCCTAGGCTGTTAGGAGCCATGGATATGGGGCTGGAGAGATGGCTCAGCAGGTTAAGAGCACCGACTGCTCTTCAGAGGTCCTGAGTTCAATTCCCAGCAACCACATGGTGGCTCACCATGTGTCATTACAACCATCTGTAATGGGACCCAATGCCCTCTCCTGGGGTGTCTGAAGAGGATGACATTGTACTTGCATACATAAAATAAATAAGTATTAAAAAAAAGTCATGCCCCCACTTTGGGGGCTAGGGTTAGAAAGAGGCACAGGGAGCTCTTGGTACCACTCACATTCTTTGTCCTCTCCATGCTAGTGATGTGAGTGGGTTCATTCTGAAAGCCCATTAAGTTAGACAGTAAGACCATAAGCACTTTTCTGCACAAAAATCAAACAAACTACGGAGGCTGGAGAGACGGCTCAGCAGTCAGGAACTGCTCTTCCAGAGGACCTGAGTTCAGTTCCCAGCAAACCCATGAGATTTCTCTCAACAGCCTGTAACTTGAACTCTAGGAGATCCAATGCCCTCTTCTGTCCTCTGAGGGCACTCACACACATGTGACATATACAGATACATACACACATATACACACATAGAAATAAAATAAGAACAGGCTGGAGGGATGGCTCAGCCGCTCAGAGTGCTTGCTGCCCTTCCACAGGACCTGGATTCAGTTCCCAGCACCCACATGGTGGTTCACAACCATCTGTAGCTCCAGCTCCAGAGGATCCGATGCCTTCTTCTGAGCTGTCCAGGCACCAGGCAAGAGTGTGACCCTAACCTTCAACAGGCAGGCATTCTATGCATGCTAAGAACTTTCTAGAAGCTCTCTGTCTCCCATCTACCCTTTACCTTGGCTATCCCACTTGTCAGAGTTCTGTGTCTATTCGCTTTGCCAGCTGGATTGTGAAGTGGTCCAGGGCCGTGCTGCCCTTTGTCCTCTGGCATGGGATCTGAACACAGAGACTCCTCAACATCTCTGGGCTACTTCTTCTACCTAGAGGACACACTCTCCCATCCTCTGAAGGCCACAAGTGGGCTAAAGGGTGGGGCAACAGAGTCAGAGGAGAGAGGGCTAACTTGGGGTTGCCTGGAGGGGGCATCTCTGTATCTGGGTCCTCAGAAGGCTGCTCTCTGCAGTGTTGATGTCCTTACCTCTTTTCCTGCCTTGACTACTGAGGGTGGCACTTCCTGTGACCTGTGGGTTTCCCAGAAGCCTGACTCCTTACAGAACCCTGTCCTCATACTTGGGGAGGAGGAGACAGGGGCCTGGCTGGCTGTTTTGGACTTGTTTGCTTGGGCCCAACTTACCCCTGCCACTGCTTGTCCTGAGAGTCAGGGCCTCCTGGCTGCCCTAGTTCCAGGACCCTGTCAACAGACTCAGAGCCCTTCTCTGTCTGACCCCGAGACTTCCTGTCACTGGAGCACTGGTCTCTGACTTTTGTGTCACTCTTTTGTGAGTAGGAGAAAAATTTAGCAGTGTGGGGTCGGCCAGACAAGCTGAGGGGATCCCCTTGGGGGGACCTTAGGGCCTGCCTGAGAGGTACGGTTAGTAGGGGGCCAGCAGGCTGTCACTTTTACCTGACAGGTGTATGGTGGTGATGTCCTCAAAAGCTCTGTCCCCAGGTTCCCCTGGGAGGCAGCTGGAAGTGCTGGGGCGGGCCAGGGAAAGCCCAGAGCCTAAGCTTTGGACAACTTGATTCTAACCTGACGCAGGTCTGTTGCTCTCCCTTGCCTCAGTTTACCCTCTTGTCAGCAAATTCTCCCCACAGGACTGAGCTACGTTCCCAACAGTAGTTTACAATTTGGTAAAGGGGGCCTGTTTGGTCAGAAGATTCCTCCTGCCTTATAAACTGAGGCCAGAGTCTATATATGATGTTCGGCAGGCACGAGTGTTGCTTTTGGCCAAGTTTCTAAATGCTAGAGGACAGCTTCTGCTAGTCTACCATTTTATCTCTTGTGTGCACATCCTAGAACTCTGGAGTCCCAGCTAGCTGCTCTGCCGGGGCCAGGGCTTCATTTTCTATGCCCCTCTCTTCTGGAAGCCCAGTTCTGGGGGCACTGGAGAATGGACTTACTGGCCTCTCTCCATCCTGGGGCCTGCTCCTATCCAGGACTATTGGCTCTCAGTTGCCTGAGCTTGGGCCAAGGATCAGCCCCGTGCAAGGCCCACTGAGCCCACTTGGTGTGCATGCCCGCCAGCCTCTTGTCTTTCTCTTTTGTTTTGCCAACATGAGGTTTTGGAAGGGCAGGTCTGAATCAGACTGGAATGAGGTCATGTGTTTACTCAAAGCAGAGGATTGGGTCTTGGCATTTCCTGGGGGATGGGGTGCGTGCGTGGGGGTGGGGGGGGTGCATGCTTGAGTTAGAGGAGGGATCTCTCTTGGCCTCCCTGCTGTGGTGACCACCATTCAGTGTCTTAGGCTGCCTGCAGAGCCAGGAGGCCAGATGCCATCTTACCTCTAGAATGTCCACAGCGATGGCACTGCTTGGCCACAACCTGAGTCCCTTACTTCCCTTTGATTTAAATTGTGGCTTCTCCCCAACCCCCTAGACCATTCCTGCCCCATCAGTTCGGGGGAGGGGGGTGGCTCTGTGCTGTCTGTTGGCCAGAGACCTCCTGCACGAGGTTGTGTGCTCTCAGATGCTAGACAGAGCCTCTCTCGACCCTCCGACCTCTAGCTTGCCTGTGGCTCTGCACCAGCGTCATTGCAGGTTGGCTCAGGCTGTGACAGCAACTTGGTGGGCTACACTGGGTAATTGCTGGGTTGGGGAGAAAGGGCAGCTCCTGCCTTCAGGGTCAGTGGAGTAGGAGGCCCTTCCTCTCTAATACCCTATTAGTCTTTCTAACCCTAGCCCTGGCCCCTTGCCCATAACTTTATCACGTCCCACACATCCCAGCTGGGCCCAGAGATAGGGAACTAGCCTTTATTGCCAGGGGCTTCAAGGCTGATCACAATTCAGTGTCTGGAACTTCATCCTTCTGTCTCTTCACACAGAGTTGTCCAGATCAGGACAGGAGAACGGAACATGAAAATTCCCTCCAGAACTGTCTAGTCCAGCTCCTGATACTTCACAGGTGGAGAAATCGAGGCCTAAGTAGGGACAGTGACCTGCCCAAAATCACAGGTCCAGATCTGGTGTCTGAGGCCCTCCTATATCCAGGAACTGGGTCCTAGGTGGCCTGAACAGGCTGAGGTGTGAAGTCAGTCAGTCAGTCAGTCAGTCAGTCAGTCAGTCAGTCAGTCAGTCCTAGAGTGGGGACATACATCTCAGAGGCCCAGTCCCACCAGATCTCTCTGGACCTCTCCAGCCCACCCCAGGCAGCAGAAGAGAGCCACCCTTCCCCCAGCACTTGACCCAGCCAGGCTTTCTCCCTAGAGCCAACCAAGGCTAGGTGCAAGTCTGAATCGGTCCTGGGAGCTTCAAGTCCCAGCTGGCCCTCCCTGCCCTGGGGCTTAGGGAGAGGGATGTGAGCTCCACACCCCAAATCCTTCTGCCTTCCCTCCTCACCCACACTTCTGCCTCGGGCCCAAACATGGCAGAGAGCCAGGGAGTCAGGGATCCAGGCCCTCACCCTCTGGCCTTGGTAACCAAGGCACAACACCCAACACTGGGGACTGTTTGTCCTGCCAACGCCACACCCAACCAACTAGGCCTGCAGTTCAATCAGCTGGGGTGGGGGGGGGGAGGCTTAGCTCAGGTGGGATAGGGAAACATTGGACGATGGGCTCAAGGTCCATGGCCTGGAGACCCTCACCCTCCTACCATACTCTCCAGGAGCATAGAATACCTAGCTGTGGCCTCAGCAGCTTGGCCCCTACTCCAGCCCCAGCCTCCAGCCCTGAGTCCCTGATTCAGCTAAAGGGCCTGAATGGAGGGTCCTAGTATGATCCATAGCAGAACAACAGAGGCCAGAGAGAGGTCCCTTGGCCAGTGAGCCATAGCAGGGTCTCAGGGAGGGAAGCCATGGTCTCTTTCTCTCCACAGGCAGGGGACAGAAGGGAGCTTGGCTCCTTCTGTCCTGGAGGGCTCTGCTGTCTGGTGAATTGGTCTAGCCTGGAACTGTGGGTTGGCTCAGTGGGCAAGGTGGTGGGATGTGGTACTTAGGGAGGCTGGGGTAGCAGGGGCAAAGGGTAGTGTTTCCGGCCTTTGCTGGCCTGTGGTATTCACACACTAAGGCTTGGGGTTGCGGGGAGAGAGAAAGGCTGATGGGGAATGCTTTCCTGAGGATCTCTTTCTTTTCTAGGAAGAACAAGGGTCCTGGCTTTCAGGCTGTACTTGGGCTGAGGGAGTGAGGTTAAGCTGCCCCATGTGTCCTGGGAGACAGCAATGGAGGATCTCGTGGGGCCCTGTCTGCAGTGGGGGCCCTGTCTGCAGTGGGGGCCCTGTCTGCAGTGGGGCCCTGTCTGCAGTGGGGGCCCTGTCTGCAGTGGGGGCCCTGTCTGCAGTGGGGGCCCTGTCTGCAGTGGGGCCCTGTCTGCAGTGGGGGCCCTGTCTGCAGTGGGGGCCCTGTCTGCAGTGGGGGTCAAGAAGATTTGTGGGACTTGGCCAGTACTTCTGTTTTGTTTTGAGAAAGGGTGTCCCTGCACAACAAGCCCTGGCTGTCCTGGACTTGCTTTTGTAGACCAGGATGGCCTCAAACTCACAGAGATCTGCCTACCTCTGCCTCCCGAGTGCTGGGATTAAAGGCATGAGCCACCAAGCTCAGCCTAATATTTCAGTTCTTAGGGAAAGGTGGAGAGACAGAACCTTTTTTATGGTTTTAAATTCTCTTCCTTCCCTCCCTCCCTCCCTCCCTCCCTCCCTCCCTCCCTTCTTTCTTTCTTTCTTTCTTTCTTTCTTTCTTTTTCTTTCAAAACCCTGGCTGTTCTGGAATTCACTGTGTAGCCCCTGCTAGCCTCAAACTTGGGGTAATTCTCTTGCCTCGGCCTCCTGAGCCTGGGATTACAGATGAGAGTGTTTGTACTCAGCTCAAAATCAGTCTTCTGAACTCCTCCTGACAGGCAGGGCCCAGGCTCTCCTCTAAGGTCCCAGGCCTACTCAAGTCGTCAGCGGTTTGTAGCTGCCTGTTAAATGAGTCTGGGTTAAGTCTGTCCAGGTTACATAGCTCAGTTCTGCATGGAAGACACCTTAGATAAAGTGTTCCCCAGATCCCTGTCCACAAAGCAGGGGACCCAGGCTCAGAGAAGGCTCAGGCTGGGGAGTGAGGGCTCAGTGACAGTCTCTCAGGGGCCTTTAGCTCTGCTGACATTGCTGTGTGTATGTGCGCACGTGCATGCGTGTATGTGTGTGTGTGTGTGTGTGTGTAAGCGCATGTACGGCCCAGTACAGTGTAGAAGGGTACACTGGACAGTGTCCCTGCATCCATCCCCCTAGGATCATGGGCTAGGTGGGTCCCCATCCCAGGCCCTGTCCCCTGCCTGGCTCTGGCTATGGAGAAACTTCAGGCAGGGTGTGGTGGGAGAGACTTGAACTGCTGAGATTGCAGCTCTGCAGACCCACCCCACCCAGGCTGAGTCAGCTAGCTGGCGGGAGCCAGAGGGGTGGCGGCTTTCCCAGGGCCAGCCTGGGCGAGTCTGCATTCCTCCCCGGGAGAGCGTCTGGGCTTGGCAGGGCCAGGTGTGCTGTGCCTCTCCCAGCCTCGCCTGCCACCCGCACCTGAGCCAGCTCAGCGCTCAGGCTTTGTCTAGGGACTCACCTGGCAGCTGCCTGGAACTGGGTGTGGGAACTGCTTGTCTTGCAATGTCCTTGCTGGGTGGGGTGCAGGCTCAGGGAAGGCAGCATGCTGGAGCCCCAGTTCCCACAGTAGCCAGGACAATGGCAGAGGGAGGCGAGACAGTCAGTCCCTGCCCACCCCTTTTGCTTCTGCAGTTGGAGGCCTGGAGTTTGAGGGGCGACACAGCGTGGTTGTGGGTTTTGCCCTTGCTGGTGGCCGAGGAAATGGGGGCAGAGATCTGGGTGTTCCCTGAGCTATGGTGGTGGGGCCTGCAGAGGCTGGGAAACATCAGGGAGGCACATTGCTGCCCTGCTATTGGGAACCCTTTGTTTGAATCAGCTGGCAGCTCTGGGTAGCCAGGTGGGGTACTGGGGCAGAGAGCGGGAGTGGGGTCCTTTTCCCTTGTAGATACCCAGTTCTGGGGATCGTCTGCATTGTCACCTGGAACTGTGAATAGGGCATAGGTCAAGGATGGCTCTCATTGACGCTAGAGTCTTCCCACAATCCACTTCTTTTTTTCTGGGTCTCGTTTCCTCTTCTATAGAATGAGTATAGGAGCCCTTTACCTTGCTAATGTCATTGTGTAGGATGTGATTCCCACCATCCCCATCTCCCACGGTGCTATGAACAGAGCTCAGGGCCTATCTATGTATTCTAAGCAAGTGTGTACCATTGAGTGAACATTCCTGGCCCAGAATGTGATCTTTCACCAAAGGTGTGCTTCGGATCTGATGGGCTGTACTGAGAACATCTCCTCCACCTGGGACCCTGGGCAGCTTCCTGTTGCCCTCTGTGGTCAGGATAAACTCCCAAGTGGGACTGAGCAGGAAACCTGGGACTTGGAGACCTTACCTTGTATTCAGGCTTTTCCTTGATGCCTTTGCTGGAGCCCACACCTCAGACTATCTGTTTCTGGCCATAGGACGCCCCCTCCCATTATGGACATCTCTTTCCTAGGCCTCAGCAGTTTGGGTCACAACTTGTTTGGTCTGTGCTGGATCCCTCCATTAGACCCATTTCAAGCTGTTTCTTGGGAGCCCCGTGGGCTCTGGCTGGGCCCTGGCTGGGCCTAGGACAGCCTGGGTGATAGAAAGCACTTCTCAGGTCTTGGTGGGAACTGACAGGGCTGCCTCTGGGCTGAGGGTGGGCGTAGGAATTCTGTCCTGCATGGGAGGTCAGGAAAGGTGATTGCAGGGTACCTGGGAGAGAAGGAGGGATGGTGCACTGGGCCGTTGGGCATCTGCTGTCTAGCACAGCCTCTGTTGTGAGGACTGTAGGCTGCCTGGCTGGCCCTGGGTGGGTGGGGGGGCAAGCAGAGTAGGTACAATTCCTGGGCTCATCCAGCCCATTGCTGGGCATGGGAACAGGACCAGCCTGAGGGCCAACTGCGCATTCAGACTGTGATCTCTGTAGTTGGGGTCTGGACTGCAAAGGATTCTGGGAACTGTTCGCTGAGAGCCAGGTCCATAGCAGTCTGGGAAGATGTGGGAACAGGAGAGAACAGGTAGGAAGGGAGCGGCAGCGGCTGGAATGTGCAGGCCCGGCGCACCCTGCCCTCCCTCAGTCAGGGTTGGGCCCTCTTGGTAAAGCCAGCACTCAGTCCTTCTCTAGCTGTCCCCAGCTCTGCCATCAAGCACCCCCTTTCCTGCTTGCTCCTGGGAGGTGCTCCACACCCCCTGGCTTTTTGTTGGTCTACCACCAATTGGCCCATCTAGGAGAGGCTTTGAGGGGGAGACCTTTCTGGAACCCCTAGAAACTTCTCCGAGTCTTGACGCTGGGAAACCATTAGTCCTCTGTATAGACAAAGTTTTTGTTGTCCACGGGAGACTTCATTCTGAAGAGTTAGGGACAGACAGGGCCCGTGGGAGGACCAGTGGATGGATTTCGAGGTCAGCCCCGCTCCCCAGGTGATGGCTGAGGACCAGTCAGCCTTGTAGATTCTGGGTCCCCGTTTGCCAACCTCTGTAAGGGAAGCACGCCCTTCCCTATCCTGGCCCTACTGCTTTTAGGATCCAGGCCGCTTTCCTTGCTAGGGTCCCTGGCAGGCTGGCCCCCCACCCACCTCTCTAGGCTCAGCATCCATCTCTGTCTCCCTTCCTCTGGCTTGTCTCACTCTACCCAGAGAGTGTGAACTTCTTGTGTGCCACTGGCCTACACATATGACAGCCATACCTGTGTGGACAGGCAGTGTCTACCGTGACTCTGGTTTGTGCCGTGCCTCTGTACCTGTCCTGCCTCCTGGCTGGCCCAGGGTGCTTAGATGCCCCCAGAGTTTAACCTGCTCAGGCCTTTGGTGTGCCTCATAAGGATAAGTGTCCCTCCACCCCCATAGTTGTAGTACCCAAGTGTCCCGGTTAGGTTTCCTGGCCAGGCCTTGCCTCATATAGTTCAAAGGTGACCTAGCTGGAAGGGAATGGAAGATTGAAGTCATCAGGGCCTGTGTGTGCTGTCAACACTCCTGGTCCTGATTCTGCTTGCTCTGGACTGGGGATGTGGGGGACATCATTCTACCTTGGGTTTGGTGTCTCCTGGGAAGATTCTAGAAATCTATCCTGGGATCATGGCCTGTTCAGGCTTGTCCAGGGGCAGCCCTGTGGTAATGTAAAGTTTTTGGACTATAGTGGCAATGGTGGCTTTGTGTGAGTGTGAACGAGTGTGTAATGTTTCTTTCTTTCTTTTTTTTTTTTTTTTTTTTTTTTGGTTTTTTGAGACAGGGTTTCTCTGTGTAGCCCTGGCTGTCCTGGAACTCACTTTGTAGACCAGGCTGGCCTCGAACTCAGAAATCCGCCTGCCTCTTGCCTCCCGAGTGCTGGGATTAAAGGCGTGCGCCACCATGCCTGGCTAAGTGTGTAATGTTTCAAGTGAAGAGGCTGTAGGACTGAAAGCACGGGCAAGTGTACAGGACAAAAGTGTGCACACGTGAGACAAGTGTGACTGTGTGTCAGTGTGAGGCTGTGCTCGCATGTGCGATTGTCTATGAGCGCAGGAGAGCAAGAGTCTAAGCTTTGAGTATAGCTGCGTGTGGATCTGAGGATGTGAGACTCTGTGTCACGTGGACGCACTAGTGCAAGGGTGTGCGGTTATACTTGAATGAGGTAGAATGTGTGAGTTCATGTGGGAACTGTGTGCAAATGTATGTATGGGCTGTGTAGGTGTGCAAATGTGTACAAGCTCTGTGAACTAGCCACTTGCCTTGGGGAGGTGCTGAACTTGGAGTCAGGCCCGCCCCTCCTCTAAGGTCATAGTCAATGTGAGTGAAACCCAGAGTCTTTCTAGGAATTCTGGGAAATTCCAGGGAACCGCAGGCTCACTCCCCGCCCCCCTGGGAGTTTCCACATTCTAGTGAGAACTTGGAGGTCTTTCAACATTCATTCTTTCTTTCTTTCTTTTTGAAAAAGTAACATGGAAGAGAGTTAAAATAATACTGACAAAATGTATGTAGGATTTAAGACATAGAATCATAGGACCTTGCACTAGCGCATTCTGAAATGTATGTGTGTGCACACTTTACATGTGGCACACAGACTCATATCTCACAGTCTTATATCCCCAATACAGACATAGAATCTACTACGTGATATTAGACACTCAAACTTAAAAAAATTAATTTATTTTGAAATTACAAGAATGTGTGTGTGTGTTTGTGTGTGTGTGTGTGTCTGTCTGTCTGTCTGTCTGTCTTTGTGTGAGAATGTGCAAGTGAAGTGCCCATAGAGGCTAGACATGTTGAATTCCCTGGAGCTGGACTTCCAAGTTATTGTGAGCTGCCTACTATGGGTGCTAGGGACTGAACTTGGGAAGGAAAATACATGCTCTTAACTGCTGAGCCATTTCTCCAGGACCTTAGACACTAAATCTTTTGACATGGGCCCTTCCCATATCCTCATGGCCCTAGAGTCACGGAGCAGAAGCCATTCCCAGGTCCAATGTCCAGCTCAGTGCTGCCCTCTGCAGGTGCTCGGTCAGGGTTTCGTGCCTCTTAGCTCCAGCCTGGACAAAGAGCCTATCTGGCTCACTCGGTGAGACCCTCTTGCTGTTCACCCACACATGCAGAACATGCTTGGATGTGTGTGTAGGGTAGCCATATAGGTATGCACCTAGCGGTTTCTTTCATTGGTTTGTATGGGGGGGGTTCCCAGTTGGGGAGGGGGGTCACACCCTGTGTGGGATGCACACCAACAGCAGCTGCTGCTGTTGTTAAAGAATTCTCGCATTTGTGAAGCTGAATCCAAAGGATGGACCCAACGACTGTGGCTGCCAGGGATCCATCCCACAATCAGTCACCATACATAGACACTATAGCATATGCCAGCAAGATGGTGCTGAAAGGGCCCGGATATAGCTGTCTCGGGGGAAAATATACCAATGCTTGGCAAACATGGAGGTGGAAGCTCATGGTCAGCTATTAGATGGAATACAGGGTTCCCAAGGAAGAAGGAGCTAGAGAAAGTACCCAAGGAGCTGAAGGGGTCTTCAACCCTATAGGTGGAAGAATAACCATGAACTAACTAGTACCCCCTGGGCTCGTGTCTCTAGCTGCATATATAGAAGAGGATGGCCTAGTTGGCCATCATTGGGAAGAGAGGCCCCTTCATCATGCAGACTTTATATGCCCCAATACAGGGGAACACTGGGGCCAAGGGGTGGGAGCGGATGGGTAGGGGATCAGGGCCGGGAGGTGGGAGGGTATAGGGAACTTTCTGGATAACACTTGAAATGTAAATGAAGAAAATATCTAATAAAAGTTGAAAAAAAAAAGAATTCTCAGCAGGAAGAGGGTACTCTTCTTGAAGATTAGGGACTGACCCAGGGACCCCCAAACTCATGGCCTTGGGGTGAGCAGTTTCATAGAGGGGCCTAAGGGGTAGGAAGGAAGGAGTGACGTGTGGGACAATGGACACAGTGGCACAACTGGGGCTGGGTGCAGTGGGAAAGTGGGGGGGCATACTAGGAAGTAGTATACTGAGGGAGGTGAGCTGACCCAGACTCCAGGGAAGGGTCTGAAGAGGCAGCTGGCAGATATGTGGTCCAGCATCCTCCTGAATTTCTTCTCCGGTGTCTTTGTGAGCAAGAGTGCAGTACCCAAAGTCACCAGCAGAGGGTGCTCTAGCTACAGGATTGAAGCTTAGGTTGCGCTCTGTAATGCGGTTCTTTCCAAGAATGGAAAGACTCTGGAGCCTAGAGTCCTTATAGGGAGGCCAAATGGCTTCCTTTTTGGGACAAGAAGACCTTGGGACGAGAGGTGGGGCGGGACTCCACACTGTCCCCTCAGCTTCCTGATCAGGTGCCCGCCTGTTCAGCTTCTACTCTTTTGTGTCTCGCAGCGACTTTGAAACAACCCCCAGGAACATAAAGGCCCCTCTGGTCTGCCCTGGAGGTTTTCCTCTAGACTCCAGAGTCTGTTGAGAGTCAGCCAGCCTTTTTAGAAATCTCCTGGTTGTTATAACCCAGGGCTCCGCCCCACTCTCTTACTTCCCTGGATGGCCTGTAGGAGGAGAGATTCCTTGTCTCTTTTAAGCTGGAGTTGCTAGGACCAGACACAGCTCTCACTCCTAAAGATCTAGAGGCTTCTGCAGGGCTGGTTGGTGGGCACAGTTCTCTTCCTAGCTGAGCTTGGGGCTTGGGGGTTGTTCCTCAGTGGCTGTGGGATGACGGAGATTATGGAGGAGGGCTTTTCAGTTGTCTGTCCTTCCCTTCTCTCCTTTGGGGAAGTGGCTTTCCCAACTCTGGTGACTTGGTCATTTATTTGATCATTTATTTGACAAGCATTGTTTGGTGTGTCCATTCCTGGGGACAGAGATGGAGATGGCAGGGTCCCCTCACCGGTAAACAGGAGAGGAGGTAAGAGGTGTCCCTCAGCTTCCCTCCTCCTGAATTATGTCTGCAACACAGAATTACTGTCATCACTGGCCACCTGCTCAACCCAGAAAGCCATCCCCCTGCTTCCAACCTGCCCTGGCCTGTGCCCTGCTGGCCACCTGCCCTGGCCCGTGCTCCTGCTGGCCACCCAGCTCTGTGTCCATTTTCATGTCTGTTTCTCAGGCTGTCACCTCAGTCTGGGGTGGGTTCTGGCTTCTCCCCGGTGTTACATTCTCTCCCACAAAGGAAAGCCCTTTTCTCAAACTCCAGGAGCTGGGAGGGAGTGGGGGCGGAAGCAAAGACACAGTGGATGAATGTGACCCAAAGGGACTATCCATATGGAAAAGAAGACCCACAGACAACATAGGGAAGCCACTCACACAGCGCATGTGTGGAGGCTGAGCCAAGTTTGTGAACCATGTCATCAGCTGGCAAGGAGAAGACAGGCAAAGGTCAGGAAAGGTCGGCTTGTAGGGGTCAGTAGGGACCCAAGAAGAGATCCTGGATAGTTTTATGTCAACTTTAGACAAGCTAGAGGTATCTGAAAAGAGGGAACCCCCATTGAGAAAATGCCTCCATAAGATCCAGCTGTAAGAAATTTTCTTAGCTAGTGATTGATGGGGGAGGGCTCAGCTTAGCCCATTGTGGGTGGTGCTGTGCCTGGGCTGGTGGTCCTGGGTTCTATAAAAAAGAGGGCTAAGCAAGCCAAGAGGATCAAGCCGGCAAGTAACCTTCCTCCATGGCCTCTGCATCGGCTCCTGCCTCCAGGTTCCAGTCTGCGAGTTCCTGTTCTGACTTCCTTCAATGAGGAACGGTTCTGTGGAAGCATAAGCCAAATAAACCCTTCTTTCCCAGTTTGCTTTGGTCATGGTGTTCCATCACAGCAGTAGAAACCCTAACTAACCCAGGACGGATGCTTCGTGTCACCCAGGAGTTAGGAGTGAAACTGAAGCAACCAGGGAGCCTTTTTACATTGGGAAAGGTAACCATAGAGCCCGCAGCACTGGGAACAGCCAGATCTCACTGGTTTCTGGGGCTGCTACAAGTGACTGGAGAAGCTCAATCCCTATTCATGGTTGGGGGGAGTGGAAGCAGAAGGATCAGAAGCTCAAAGACATCTTCTAATCTGCCACTGGATAGCAAGTTCGAGGCCAGCTTGGACTACAGGGGACTTTGTCTTAAAAAACAAAAAAACAGTCATTGGGTGTGGTGGCATGTGCCTTTAATCCTGGCACTTGGGAAGCAGAGGCAGGTGGATCTCTGTGAGTTACAAGATTGCCTGGTCTACATGTGAGTTCCAGGAAAGCCAGGGCCACACAGTGATACCATGTCTCAAAAACAAAACAGTCTGGAGGGCTAAAGAGATGGCTCCGCGGTGAAGAGCACTTGTCGCTCTTGCAGAGGTCTCACGATTGCTTCCATCATCCAGACAGAGTGGCTTACACCCAACAGTAACTCCAGTTCCAGGGATGGTGGATCTGATACCCTCTGGCCTCAGTAGGCACATGCACACACATGTATGCATGCACATGTATGTATTACATGCACTTGCATCCATCCATCCATCCATCCATCCATCCATCCATCCATCCATCCATAATAATAAAAATAAATAAAAATGAGAAAAAAGATAAAAATTATTTGCCAGCCAGGTGAATGTCTATACTTCTAGGAAGTAGGTGGGTTATGTAAACCCAGGAGTTTAAGACTAGCCTTGGCAACACAGCAGGACACTGTCTCAACCAAAAATAGAACATTACCCATTAACC
This sequence comes from Mus minutoides, assembly GCA_902729485.2. NCBI lineage: Eukaryota > Metazoa > Chordata > Mammalia > Rodentia > Muridae > Mus > Mus minutoides. Next base: position 62,578 of record LR750017.1, read on the forward strand.
CAGTGATCCCAACACCAAAGGTTTCCCTAAGATTGGGTTTGTAAAAGTTCACACCACCATATGTTCGGGATGTATACTATGCCATTTTGTGTAAACAAAAAACATTGGAGTCCAGAGATGCTTGGCAGGGAGGAGTGGATGGAAAGAGTCTGCTTTTTTCAGAGATACTGTTGCCTGGAAGACGGGCCCTGAGAGATGGATAGTGTTTCCTTCTGTGGAATTAAAACCTATAAAGTCTAGGGATGTATTTCAATTGGTAGAGAGCTTGTCTAGCCTGGACAAAGCTCTGGGTTTGATTCCCAGCACCATATAGGCCAGTGCCTGAAGTCTCAGCACTAGGGAGGCAGGAGGATGAGAAGTTCAAGGCTGCCCTTCTATACATAGCAAGTTTGAAGCCAGCCCGGGCTATATGAGAACCTGCCTTTCTTAAAACATCTAGACACGTAGACATAGTAAGAGTAGGTAAAGGTTGAGGACATGGCTAAGTAGGGGAATCCACACTTAGCATGTACCTGGCCCTGGCTTTGGTCCCCAACATAGCAAGCAGGCAAGTTAAGGGAACAATTGAACACAAATAAACCCAAGCACAGCAATGCCGGATACAATCTGAGCATCTCAGTATCCCTTCCTTGCAGGTTTCTTCTCGGCCTTTGTTCCAGTCACTTCCCACATGCTCTGCAAGCCCAGACATTCCCCAGAGGGGTTCCAGGAAGCTCTCTCTCCACAAAGCTCTCCCTGGAAACAGCCTGTATCCTAGTGAGGAAGGAAAGCACATCGTCTTGTAGATGTCTGTGGAAGAAGCGAACTGAAGCAGTCAGCAGATTCTACCTTGCCTGGCTCAGGAGACTGTAGATCCTGGTTCTCAGGCCTGACACCCCATAGGCACCACTTGAAAGCTCTAGAGCAGCCTATGGGTCATGACCCCCTTTTTTGGGGTGTGTGTCACCTATCAGATATTCTGCATTTCCAATACATTATGATTCATAATAGTAGCAAAAATTTGAAGTAGCAATGAGATAATTTTATGGTTGGAGGTCACCGCAACATGAGGTATTAAAGAGTCACTGTGTTAGGATGGTTGAGAATTGCTGCTCTAGGGCATCAGGGATTTCAGCCTCTGTCTGGTGGCTCAGCCTCACTTTCCTCAACCTCAGGCTCTTTCTGCTCTCTGAAGAGGCGCTCAGCCCAAGGGCCTGCACATCTGGAATTATCTTCCTTGCGTATGGCTGGTTCCTTCCTCAGCTCCCCTTAGCTGTAGATGGGGACATCCCTAGATTCGGAGAACACGTTATTCTCGGATTTGTTGATCTTACCCAACCTTTCCAGCAGACAGATTGCTCCATTAGGGTAGAAAAGCCGGCTCTTACGTCACCACCCGATTTCCAGTGTCAGGGACAGCACCCAGCACAAAGTGCATGCTTAGCCAATAGAAGACCAGCTGCATCTCCTAACAGGTTCCTTTCCCCAGCACTCTGGTTGCGTCATTCCAAGTTGCTGACCCAGCTTCCGGCCTTCAGGTATTCCCCAAACACACCTGGCAGGTCTTCACCTCTGCTTGGCTCTTTGCTTCCGCCCTGGCTTTGGAACCTAGCCTGTCAGTCAGTCCCTCCCTCTGAAACTCCTCTGTGCCTCCCTGTGAGTGACTGGCTCCTTCCTCATCCTGCCAAGGTGCTGGTCCACACATACCTTTGTCAGGGCACAGCGCTATTGTACTCAAATGAAATGCATGTCTGTCTTTGGCTCACGGCTGGCTCTCGTGAAGGGCAGGGCTGGGCTGACTCAGGACTGCGTTCTGAGCCAGCCCAGCCCAGTGTCTGCCACACAGTGAGCGCCATGAATGGGTGCTGACTGAAGTCTAACCTTGGGCTCTTACTGTCTGTATCTATTCAATTGACAGGTCACCACCAACAGAGCACTTACCACGTGCTAGGCGCTGGGACCAGAGACCATCTTTTGGCTGTGAAGGATTGCCAGTGTAGAAGAGGAACAGATATCTTTGAGAAGTCTAGTACAAATGAGGTTTAGAAGATTAGATTAGTTTCTTTTTGCTGCTAAGACAAATGATCACCCCAGGGTCTTAAATACACACACACACACACACACACACACACACACACACACACACACACATCCTTTCATGACTGGAAGATAGAAGCCCACGTCAAGGTGTCATGATGGCTGTCTTTCTTTGGGGACCCCAGAAGAATCTGGTCCTTGCTTTTTCCAGCTGCACCGTGCTGCTGAGATCCTCTACCCAAGTCCCCTGAACCACTGACATCTGCTTCTGCATCTGCGCTGCCTGACTCTGCCTCCCAACTCCAGGACCCTCGTGATGACGCTTGAGTCCCATTTGCAGAGTCCTCTTTGCTTTATGAGGCGTAGATTCCCCAAGTCCCCAGGGTCAGGGCAGGTATATGTTTGGGGTTTGCAGACACCGATGTTTACCTTTCATTGCTCTCGGGCCACTGACAACCGATGTCTGTAGTGTGCCTACCCTTACAGGTTCATCATGTCCTCACTGGTGATGGGCCTGACAAGCCTAGCCCTCTTGTTCTGCACAGGAGGGGGACTGAAGTGGAAAGAATGACTTACCTGAGGCCACACTGATCTCTGGGCATTAGGTTCTCCAACTTGGGGTTCAGAGCCTATTCCATGCTGAACGTAGTCAGGGTTATAGGTCAGGTGATATCTGATTTGGGGGGCATGTGTTCCTTAGAGCCTTGCCATAGAAAGCACTTGCCTGGGACACACTAGTGACCCTGAGCTTTGAGCTGAAGAACAGGGGAAGGCTGCTGGGCTTCAAGGCTTGAAGGGCAGGACTTGGGGGAGAGGGTGAGGGAGGCAGCGTGTTACCTGAGCCAAGGAGGCTGCAAAAGGATGTCTTGTCTTCACCACCATCTTTAGAGGAATGGACGAGGTGATGGTTTGAGGGGCCATGGCTAGGCATCTCTGAGTGCTAGCTCAGAGGCATAACGTTTCCTTTTTCTCTTTTTCTATGTTTTCTTTTGGAGGCTGGCCAAAGCCTAAGTGTGTTTTCTGTGGCACGTTGGGTTTTCTCGCTCTTTCTCTGAAGCTGCCACCCGGTGAGGGCAATGGACGGGTGCTGGCTGAAGTCTCACTTTGGGCTCTCACTGTCTGTATCTATTCAGTTCACAGGTCACCACTAGCAGAGCTTTTGGCATATGGCTGCTTGCTGACCTCCACTGTCAAACACACCAGCCTAAGTCAGACAGGACGGCTTTCTCCCTTATTTATCTCCATACCCCTCATGCCAGCGCCACCAAGGTTTACAAGTTGTCTGTCCTGTGGTTTTCCTGATGGGTCTTCCCTGGTTCTCTGCCATCTGTTCCCAGGTCTTCCCTTAGTTCCCTTCCAGGGTCCTTTGTGTCATCTCAGCCCTCCTTGCCTGCTTTCCCTGTCAGTAAGGCTGGTGCACCATAATGAGGAGGGCTGGGGAGTCAGCTGTGGACCAGCGGCTGCCCCTGAGCTTGGGGCAGAAGCATCCAACGCACCAGCCCTGGACGAAACCTGACTGTGAGGCCAAAGAGGAAACCAGCTTGCCCATCATCAAGGAAACTTCTCTTTGTAATAGAAGGAGACCATTACAGTAACCATAATCAATTAAAACGCAGAGCTGTGGGGATGTGGTCCCAAAGAACACATCTACAATGTCACTTGCCTACCTAAGGCTCAGGGAACATTGTGGAAGAGGGGAAAGAAAAACTGTAAGAGCTAGAGAAACACGGAGCTTGGTGCAAGATTGCTTTTCCTAGGAATCCCAGAAGCTGCACCCAGAAACCTTACTCACTTACATTGCTGCCTAAGCAGGAGCTGAACAATAGAGATGCTGATGTTGATGGGGAGCTGGGGGTGGGGAGGGTGTGCAGGGAGGGAGCCCAAGAAGCCTCAGTCCTACACAAAGAACTATAGTTACAGGCAACTGGTGAATGTTGAGAGTGGGAGGCATAGTCTTCCCGTGAAAGAGCACACCAATTGGTTATCCAATACCAAAGGGTCATCCCTAAAGACATACGCACAGACTAAATCAGTTGTATTTATGTGCTTAGGAAAAAAAATATACATACATACACACACACACACACACACACACACACATATGTGTGTAGCAACAATTAATGAAAAGTAGATTCTGAATTTAAAAGAGAGAAAGAGGGGTAAATGGGGGAATTTGGAGGAAGGAAAGGGAAAATGATCTAATGATAATATAATCTCAAAAAATAAAAGGACATATGGGGCCCCAGGTCATGTGAGTTAATTTGGACCACTCAACGTAATACCTGGAAACTGGTTAGAGGGAGATGGTGATGGGGTGGGGAGAGTTGGCTCTCCCCCCTCTCCCAGCCCCCCAGAGGGATCCCCCAGTGTCTCTGGAGAGGTCAGAGGCATTAGGGTATTCGCCATCCCTGCCTCTCTGTACTGGGAAGAGACACGTGGCGATGGGGCGTTGTGGGCCCTAAGGAGGTGGAGGGTGCGGTTGCCTCTGGAGCAGGAGACAAATCATTAGTGGGTAGATCTGGGTGTGGCTGGGCCTCAGCGCTGAGCTGAGAAACAGAACGGAGGAAGAGAAGGATTCCACTTGAGGGCAGGGCTGGCAGGTGTGGCTGGCTGGCTGGAAGGATGTATATTCTAAGGGATGCCTGGCCTGGGGTGGGTGAGGGTGGGGAACCTATACATGCCTGGCTGGCCCTGCTCACCTGACCCCTGGCAAAGTGCCTCCGGGTGACAGGGTCTCAGTGTCTGGGTTGCATTGGACAGAGCAGGGGGTGCTAGTACAAGGGCCTGCGAGTAAAGTGATGGCTTTTGGAGTGTTTTTCTCATCTTCCAAGTCAAGGTTCCTGTAGGAGACAAAGCAGACGGAACCTTTTTTCTACTTCCAGTCACTCAATTCTAACCTTTATCCTCTGTTAGGAAGACCCCCTCCAGTCACCCTAACAATTCTATACGCACTATCTACTCCTTACTGATCTGATTTAAGATAAACCTCATTCCAAAAACCAACCTTGGGGGTCGCAGGAGCTGAGCAGCGGGGCAGATGTGGTATGACCTGTGCCCACGTCAGTGCACATTGGTTAAATGCCAGCTATACCCAGAGCTCCCCCACTAATGAGGTGAAGGTGGACCCACCCAGTGTAAGGAGTCCGGTTTCCTGGACTTCTGTTCGGCTTAGGTCCGAGACAGGCCTGGCTACAGTTCACTCTGGAGCCTGTTGGCTTTTGGGCAGTCTTTGGAATGAGTCTGGGAGTCTTGGGGGGGTGGTCCAGCTTGGAGTTAGCCCACAGGGTTCTGGAGAACATCCAGAGGCTCCCCCCTACCACCCCCATTTCCCCACAGGACTTCCTCTTGCCTCTGTTTCCACCTGGGCTTCGATCCAACCATCACTGTTCTAGTGTGAAGGAACCCTTGGAGTTCATCCTCTCTCCTGCTTTCAGTGTTGACAGCTGCGGGGGTAGCAGGGGCCTCTCCCTGTTGGGGTGGAGGGCAGGCCCAGGCAGGAGACTTGCTCGCTTGCTGGGCCACAGGGCTTTTATGGCCCTCAGATGCCTGGACGGGCCTCCTGCCCTAGCAGGGCAAGCGGAGCTGCTGATGCTATCACCAGGTTGACCTGACTGGGCTCCTCGGCTGCCTCAGTTTCCCCATGGTGTTGTGAGGATCTGAGTAAGGAGGCCCGGGTCTTCTCACCCCAGGCCAGGGATGGCCACGTATTGCAGAGGGCTGTGGAGAACTTCCTGGGACCCAGAGCCATCTTGTGCTGTGTCTTTGTTTCTCCGTATGGATAGGACCTAGGCTCTGATACGTGTCAGACAATTACTGTTCCTCTGAACCACATGCCGAGCCCCACTGAATTTTCCTTTATTTTATTTTCTTATTTTTGATTTTTTTGAGACAGGGTTTCTTTGGGTAGCTTTGGCTGTCCTGGAACTTGCTCTGTAGAGCAGGCTGGTCTTGAACTCACAGAACTCCACCTGCCTCTGCTCCCTCCAAGTGTCACCACCACCCACTTTTTATTTTATTTTTTATTTTTTTAATTTTTAGTTTTTTTTTTTTTTTAATTTTATGTGTGTGGCTGTTCTCCTTGATTACATTATGGTGTTTGTGGCTGGACTGTGTCCTGCAGAGGTCAGAAGAGGGATTGGATCCCCTGGAACTGGAGTTGCAGATGGCCTGAGCCATTGTGTAGGTGCTGGGAGTTGAACTTGGATCCTCTGCAAAAGCAACAAGTTCTTTAAACCACTGAGCCATCTCTCTAATTTTTCTTTCTTTCTTTCTTTCTTTCTTTCTTTCTTTCTTTCTTTCTTTCTTTCTTTCTTTCTTTCTTTCTCTCTCTCTTTCTCTCTCTCTCTCTCTCTCTCTCTCTTTCTTCTCTTTCTTTCTTTCTTGTTTTTTTTTTTTTTTTTTTCCGAGACAAGGTTTCTCTGTGTAGCCCTGGCTGTCCTGAAACTCACTCTGTAGACCAGGCTGGCCTCGAACTCAGAAATCCGCCTGCCTCTGCCTCCCGAGTTCTGGGATTAAAGGCATGTGCCACCACTGCCCGTCTGGTCTTTTATTTCTTAAAACTTCCATTTACACTGCACAAGCCTTTAAATCTCAGCACTTGGGAGGCAGAGGCAGGGGGATCTATGTGAGTTTGAGGCCAGCCTGATCTACGGAGTGAGTTATAGGACAGCCAGGGCTACATGGAGAAGCCCTGTCTCAACAAACAAAGCCAAGCAGAGCAAAACAAAACAAAGACAACAACAACAACAACAATAACAACAACAACAACAAAAACCCAAGCCCAACAGCCTGCACACAGAAACAACAAACAAAGGCAAAATCTAAAACCAACCCCCTCAAAACAACAAAAACACACTCTGTGTGTGTGAGTGTGAGTATGGGTATGTGAATATATATGTGTGAGTGTGTGTGAGAGTATATGTATGTGTGAATGTGTGTTAGTGTGAATGTGTGTATGAGTATGTGTGTGTGTGAATGTGAGTGTATATGTGTGTGTGTGTGTGTGTGTGTGCATGTGTGAATGTGTGACTGTGTGTGTGTGTGTATATGTGTGTGAATGTGAGTGTGTATGTGTGTGTGTGCATGTGTGAATGTGACTGTGTATATGTGTGAGAATGTGAATGTGTGTGTGTGTGTTTCAAGCCTGCCCCAGAACCTGGAGGTCAGAGGTTAACTATTAGAAGCCATCTCTCTCCTACCTTGTGGGTCCTCGGAACTGAACCCAGGCCGTTATGCTTGGCGGTAAGTGCCTTTACCCACAGAGCCATCTTCCTAGCCCCTCTGCTTTTTGATTTGTTGTTTTGAGACAGTCTCGCTAAGTTGCCCAGACTGGCCTTGCTTACCCTGCAGCCTAGGACAGGCCATGAATTTGTTTCTTTCCTGCCTCAGCTCCTCAGTCTGGTGCTCCACACTGGCTCGCGCTGTCTAGACTTTGCCCTTTAGCGGGGTAGGGAAGGCTAGCTAGCCAGTCCTTCATTGTGTGAGGCCTCTCTGGGCTGTGGAGTTAGAACAGAAACCAAGAGACAGACATGACAGCCTAGAGAAGAGTGGCCTGAAGCTTGCTGTCAGGAATAAGGGACGCCATGGGGCCAGTTGGCAGTTGGTGTGGTGGTGATGAGACATTGGCTGGGGCTTTTGGAGGTAAACAGAGGCCTAGCTGACTCTGCATTTTTGGCGCCCTGGAAGCTGAGGTCTGGGGTCACCAGAGGCAGAAACTGGGCATCTCTTTTTTCCTCCCAAGATCTTTGAGGGACTATAGAAAGATGGTGACATTAGCCAGGCTTTTGAGGAAGCTGAAGGCAGGGTGGGCTTGGGGCTGGAGTTCAGGTCAGAGGGGTAGGGTAACCTTCTGCCCACTGGTCCACGGCTGAGGGGAGCAGAGGAGCAGGGAGTCCGGGGGAGGGGCTGCAGGGAGTGGTCTGATGGGCGATCCAGAGAGCAGCCAGTACAGGGAGCCGGCCAGCTCCTAAGGAGAGGGGCTTCTTGGGAGTGAGGCTCAGGCGCTATGTGGAGTGTGGTTGGCCTCCATAGCTGGCCTTTCCCTGGGAGGGTAGCAGGGGTAGAACTTGTTCCTGGCCCACTCAGATGAATACAGGTTCTGCCGGCTTCCTTTTCAACCCCAAGACAGTCTTGATTGGCAGGAAGTCCTTCTTGTTATCTAACCTCGTGGTGACAACTGGGCATTTCTCTTTCATGTTGGCTTTGAGTCTCCCTTATCAATAGCCTTCACAGGCAAGGTGGAAATGGGTTGAAGGCAGTGCCTTATCCTTCTTTCTCATTTCTTACAGATCTAACTCTAGTGCCTCAGGTGAGGGGCATCTTCCCCGTGAGAGTCACCCCTTCCTGTGAGAGTCACCCCTTGTAAGCAAGAAGTCCTTGCAGCAATCTAGTGTCTTTCCAGGAGTTCTGGGCTATATGGGAAACCCAGCTCCCTCCCTGTCCCCAAGTGTGGGCAAGGAGCCCAGGCCACCCGGGTGCCTCTCATCTCTGCCTGGGCCCCGGGCCCTGGCCACCCCTGGAGGCTCCACATTCAGACAGGCTCTGCTCAGACGCCAGTGTCCTGGCAGCACCTAAATCATTAGCGCCGCCGAGATTAGGCAGCTAATCTCCTTGCTGGGTGGAGCGGCTGTGGGATCTCACCGCTCCCCTGCAGGGTGCCTGCTGACTCCCAGGACTGGGATGTGGCTCTTCCATGGGGCCTGACTCCCTACTCAGGGCAACCCTGGTAATTGTCCTGCTTTTCTGTGGCTTGCCCTCCCCTGGTACTGTCTCTGGGAACTCTCTGGGTTGGCTTTCCTCAGTTGTAGGGCAAGTGAGCTGGGGCCACACTTTTTCTCTTGTCTCAGGCTCTGTCTGTCTCTGTCTTCCACACCAACTTTCCATTTAGTCACAGCTTTGCCTAAGTCAAAAATCCTTGGGAGATATCAGTGGGTTTCCCCATTTATTATTATTATTATTATTATTATTTTGTGTGTGTGTGTGTGTGTGTGTGTGTGTGTGTGCAGCATGCCATGCTGTGTGTGTGGAGGTTAAAAGACAACTTTGTGGAGTCAGTCCTTCCTGCCTTTACAGTGAGTCCTGGGGATTGAACTCAAGTCATCAATCTTGTATGGAAAGTGCTCTACCCACTGAGCCTTCTTGTCTACCCAGATTTCCTTTTATAGATGAAGAAACAGATACACGCTCAGTGGCTTCTTGAAAACCTAAAGCTCCCTTTTGCCAGTGGCTATATTTCTTCTTTTCCTGAGGGTCCAGGGACCCTCAAATCTGAAGCTATGTCTTATCTTGAAAGCTTGGAATAGTTCCAAGAGAGCTGAGGCTACCCCAACTTAGACTGAGGGGCCTTACCAAGACCATCATGTACGGGGTGAATATCCCCGTCTTTCTCCCTGAGACCCTGGAATGCCAGGAGGGACCAGATTGCCTTCCTGGTTCCTGGGCCTGTGGAGCCTTGTTTGAGGCCCTTCCCTGTTCTTGGGCTAGATTCTTCGGACTCCCCCCAAGAATGAGCTCAGCTGCCTAATTGTGGTTGAGGATGGAAGATCACCCTAGCCTGGGGCTACAGCTCCAATACCACCTTTGTTTTGGAACAGAACAATGGACCACTAAGAGGTCACTCATGCCCAGGCTGGGCAGACACAGGAGGGGGCCTCAGGATACAGGGATGAATTACACAGGTCCAGCCCAAGCCTCAGGCCGGGTGGCTGGCTGTAATAGAGACAAATTACAAGGTTGATATTTTGGCTTCGACTTCAAGGTGCAGGGGCTCAGTCTCCCTTCAGCCTGGCTATAAAGGGTAGCCCAGGGTCTCCATCTAGTTCAGACCCTGTTGCCTGACCTGAGGATAACATGGCTTCCACTACCAGCGTCCGCCAGTTTTCAACCTCCAGCTCCGTTAAGGGCCTTTGTGCTCCTGGCATGGGATTCTCCCGGATGTCCTCTGTCCGTGTTGGGGGTGCCTGCCGAGCTCCCAGCCTCTTGGGAGGTGGAAGCTGTGGCAATATGTCCGTCACATCCTCCCGCTTCTCGGCAGGCTTAGGAGGCGGCTATGGTGGTGGCTACACTTGCAGCCTGGGTGGGGGCTTCGGTTCCAGTTTTGGTGTGTCGGATGCCCTCCTAGGGGGCAGCGAGAAGGAGACCATGCAGAACCTCAACGACCGGCTGGCCACCTACTTAGACAGGGTGCGTGCCTTGGAGGAGGCCAACACTGACCTGGAGGTGAAGATCCGTGAGTGGTACAAGAAGCAGGGCCCCGGACCCGCTCGTGACTACAGCCCCTACTTCAAGACCATAGAGGACCTGCGGAACAAGGTGGGGGCCTCTTACCTCCCTTCTGCTGTCTGCCCAAGGTCCATCCTCAGAGCGGAAGACCTCCCCATCACAGACCTCCACCATTTGGCCATTCACCACTCCCTCTCTCACATCTCTGGAATAACCCTGTGCCTCTAGGGGTATCCTGGGTTGTGTGGTCTTTGGGAACTCTCCAAGAAGACGGAGGAGAATTTGTCTCTTCCCATGGAACTTATCTGGAGTGGGTGATAGAGGAAGGATGGGATAGCTTTAGGACATTGAAGGCAGTTGCAGGCATTGTGGCTGTAGAGAATAGCCTGATAAAGACTCTGGGAGGTGGGCAGTATCTGGTATGGATGCTGCAACATTAGGCTAGGTATGGCCATCTTCTTTTCTCTGGGGCTACTCTCCTGTAGCCTCACCCTTCTCCAAGCCACCCTCCTTGATGGATGGCACCTGTCTTTTATCCAGAATCTTGGTATCCCTTCAACACTTTGACGTTCAGTCTATGCCCTGTTTCCTGGGCTGAGTTCAGAGTCTGTGTGTTCTCAGAGTGTGTTAGTTGTGGGTTCCCCTCCCTCCCTCTATGATGGCTCTTTTGGGGTCTGGTTTTCAACTCAGAATGGAAGCTAGCCTGACTGAGGTGGACCCTCCCTCTGCCCCTTACATATTTTCTTGATCTCTAAGAAAATGATTTTTGGCATCTGTAAATGTGGCCACTCAGGTCTCAGCACAAACCTGCTCTGGGCTGGGCTGGGCACTGAGCCCTATGGAAAGCAGAGGTTGAAGATCACCGAGAGACAGACTAGCCACAGACTGGTCCCAGGCAACGGTGAGGCTGACCCAGGCTCTGGGGTAGAGAGCCAGCCCTACGGCGGTCTAGTGAGGGGCTTTGTCTGCTCCTGCCCGGGTCCTCCACCTGGCAGGCAGGGGATTCCTGTAATCTCCTTGGAAGCAGAGATCCTGGCTGTGCCAGATCAGATACCAGGCTTTGTTGGGGCAGCGGGGAACCCAGGGGAATCCTGGTGAGTCAGGGCTTGGCGTTTTGGGGTTAGCCAACACTTTGCCATCATCCTCAGAGCAAAGTCCATCCCCTTCCCTGGATTCCCACTCCCTGACCTCAATATTCTGGCTAGGGTTCCTGGGCACACTGCATATCAGGTACCTGGGGACACAGAAATGTCCAGGTCTCTGCAGGCTACAGATGGTGAGGCAGAAGAAGGGAAGAAACTTGACCCTTAGGTTCAGCCTGACCAAGTCACTGCATGGAACTTAGGGCCTGGAGTAGGGTCTTGTAGAGGGCTGAGGTGGCCCTGGACATATGATGGTTCCCATGTCTATGCTATGTCTATGGAACATCTTCCTCCTGGGTTAGCCTGAAACCATGATAATTTCCACCTAGCTCCTGTTATGGGGTGAGTACTCCTCCCCCCCCCCCAACCCTATTAACATTCTTGCCCGGGACCGGCCTTGGGCATTTCCAACTATTATGGACTTCCTGTATCTTCTTGGGCTCTGTCCTGGCTTTGAGAAGGGGCCAGGTCATAACCTCATTAATCAATTAATTAGTCACATAATTAGACAAATACACCCCGGGGGCTGACTGTGGGCCAGGCGCTGTGCCCAGGCCTGGGGAGTCCAAAGACATACCAGACAGGTATGTTCTCCATCCATTCCCATGTTGCTCTGAGTCCAGTGGGGGAGCAACTAACACAAAATGTAGTGGAAACAGAGATAAGATTGTCCCAGAGATGGATATGGGTGCAGGGAGATACAGTGACATAGGGGGGGCAGTTGGCAAGGCTTTCTGGAGCAGGTAGGGGTGAGCCTGGATGTGAATTTAGTTGGGAATAAGGCCCAGGCAGCTTGGACCCCATGATGACAGATAGATGCCTGTTTCTCTATGTCACCGTGTCATGTCCCATTACTCTGTGAGTCCTTGGTGGGGGGGGTCTTGGCAGTTCCTGAAACCACAGCTGGGTGTTCAGAGGATCACACCAAAGAGACATTCATCACCCCTCCTATGCAAGGCTGTATGCAACAGCAAGGTACAGCAGAGCCTTCTGGGGTTCTGTGGTGGGTACTTGTTCATGGAGGTCACCGTCATCCACAGATCCTGGCAGCCACAATCGACAACGCCAGCATTGTGCTGCAGATCGACAACGCTCGCCTGGCAGCCGATGACTTCCGCAGCAAGTGAGTCTGTGCCTATGGGCTGCCCCCCCCTCGGGGGGGGGGAGCTGGCCGTGGGTTCCCACTCTGCACACAGCACAAGCACGGTGTGTGGACCATGCCTCCCTGCCCCCTCCAACTCTGCAGGTACGAGACAGAGCTGAACCTGCGCATGAGCGTAGAGGCCGACATCAATGGCCTGCGCAGGGTGCTGGATGAGCTGACTTTGGCCAGAGCTGACCTGGAGATGCAGATTGAGAGCCTGAAGGAGGAGCTGGCCTACCTGAAGAAGAACCATGAGGAGGTGAGACCAGCATAGGAGTCATGGGAGTAAGCCCGGCTGTGGAGCTGGGTCCACAGAACTGCAGGCTGAGTTTGTGCACTAGATCTAGTCCCCATCACCAGTGAGTTCCTGGCCTGGTGCTGACCCTCAGTGAACCTTGAGTGAATTTGTGGGGGGGAGATGCCAAGGTAGTTGGGAGGGGGCAGGGGATGTGTGGGGTGATGCTCCGGAGACTTCCTTCCGCTCATCCCTGCAGGCTTGGCTGACCGTGCAGGAACAGTTAGCTCACTAATGAGTGAATCAGGTTAACAGGCAGTACTAATTATTATAATTAATTATAACAAGGCACATTTGCTCAACCTTACAACTGATTCACTACAGTTACTTCCACGGATACTGACGACACAGCTCTTACCCTTCTCCTTCGAAAGCAACGAAACAGAGGCTCAGAGAGGGTTAGAGACATACCTAGCACTGCACAGTGACTTGACCTCCACCTCGCCACAACTCCCCAACCCCCCTGACTCCCTTTTCTAGAGACTTCTGAATTTTATGTCCCTAGAGTGCAGTCCGAGGATGGAGGTCTAAGACCCCACTTGGGACTCAAGCACCGTGCCTTTGTGTCTTCCTTCCCAGCTCAGCACTGCTCGTCCCGGGCTGGGGGAGCTCGACTCCCAGGTGTAGGACACCCAGAAAGTGCTTCCCTTAACTTTGAGGCTGAGTGCAGGACTGCCCCTTCCCACTAGACCAGCATTGCTTAATACGGTCTGGCTTGGACAGATGCCACCACAGGGTGTCTCACCCATGCTTATGCTCTTGGGTTGATGGCTCAGGGACAAGGCTAGGGGTCAGGAAGTAGGATGAGGTTGCCTTTTCTCCCCCCCCCCCACCCCCCACCAGAGAACTATCAGCTTCCTCTCCTTCCACACAAATTCAAATGCAGGTGCTAGGCATGCTTGTGTTAGAGTGTTTGTCAGGGGAGACTGATGGAATCCACAGCCCGATGAGTACAGGGTCTGTCCTCCGTGTGGCAGCTTCACCTGGGAGGTGCTGGCCTGGCTGTCTGCCTGCTTCCCTGAGGACCAGGGTCTCTTCCCAGAATGACTTTGGGTGATCTCCTGCTGTCTGTCCTCTCTGCCCAGGAAATGAATGCCCTTCGCGGCCAGGTGGGCGGGGACGTCAGCGTGGAGATGGACGCCGCTCCTGGTGTGGACCTGAGCCGCATCCTGAATGAGATGCGGGATCAGTACGAGAAGATGGCGGAGAAGAACCGCAAGGATGCTGAGGAATGGTTCTTCACCAAGGTGGGTGGCCGTGTGGGGCAAGTGTGCTCACGTGTGGCTGCGGATGCTATCTGCTGGCATGGCCGGGGTCACTCTCAGACACATTGGAAACCACTCAGAGCTGTACTCAGGCTTTAAGGTAACTGTGAGGCCTGGAGAAGCTCAGACACTCAAGGCTTTCCCTTGTGGCTATGGCTATGGCCTGGGGAACTGATCCAGGCCACCCAACCTGGCTCAGGCTCCACCCATCACAGCTGTTCACTGCATGCATTTGTTTATGTAGCGGTGCCTTGGATAAACACTTACAGGATGACCATTTGTGAGGTCTGGGGGCAGTCACTAGCACACCAATAATCTCTGGTGCCTGCTTTGAGGTGTTGTAGTTCGGCAAGGGTCCCTTGCAGGTTCTAGATACATTGCATGTGTTCCCTGTGGGCACAGAGGGGCTCTGGATACAGGTGCCTATGAACTCCTCTGAGGCCAGGGAGGGATAGTCCTGGAAGGATAGGGCTTAGGGACAGCTTCCATCCTCTGTTCTCTCTGAAAGCCTCCTTTAGTCTCTATGTTCACCCTGCCTTCCAGACGGAGGAGCTGAACCGAGAAGTGGCCACCAACACGGAGGCCCTGCAGAGCAGCCGGACAGAGATCACAGAGCTCCGCCGCTCCGTGCAGAATCTGGAGATTGAGCTGCAGTCCCAGCTCAGCATGGTGGGTCACTGTCCCTGTCCTGCCTGGTGCTTGTCACTTCTGTTGAGCCCTGCCACACAGAACCCCCACTTGGAGGACCAGAAGCAACCTGTTTATCCTACCCCACTGGCCCCTCTCTGTCCCAGTTACAGCTCATTTAAGTCGCTCAGATGGGGCCACGCTCCCTCCCAGGTGTCATCTTTGGGGAAGGGTTCCACATTTGTCTCACTGTCAACCTGTCCCTTGGGCCACAGAAAGCATCACTGGAGAACAGCCTGGCAGAGACAGAGGCACGCTATGGGGCCCAGCTGGCACAGCTGCAGGGCCTCATTAGCAGTGTGGAACAGCAGCTGTGTGAGCTGCGTTGTGACATGGAAAGGCAGAATCATGAGTACCAGGTGCTGCTGGATGTGAAGACCCGGTTGGAGCAGGAGATTGCCACCTACCGCCGTCTGCTGGAGGGAGAGGACGCCCAGTGAGTGGGGTCTAAGCACCTACCAGGCTGGGCTGGGTACTACCTTGTCTACGTAATGTCACTAGTTCGATGTGAATGTGGAGGTGTACAGGGTTGGAAATGGATGGAAAACGCATGGGTCTGACCGTGAAGATTGTCATGAGTACCATCTGAAGCATGTAGACTAGATCTTGTGGGCCATGGGGAGCCATGGAGTGACATGAGGCAGAGTGGTGGTCATTTAGGTCTTTGGAATATTTGCTTTGGCTCTGGAGGGACACACGGGCCAGTGTGGAAGTGGATGGGCTGAGGAGGCTGTGGAACAGGGAATCTGGCCAGCTGACAGAATCTCCAGAGCCAGGGGTGGGGTTGTATAGACAGAGGAGAGGTCGTCCTAAAAACAGCAGGATGGGATGCACATGTCTGTGTGTGTTCAAGTGCATACATGCATGTGTGTATGTATGTGTGTGTGTGTGTGTGTGTGTGTGTGAGAGAGAGAGAGAGAGAGAGAGAGAGAGAGAGAGAGCGAGCATATGGCTCACAGTTGCTATGCAATAAATGCTGAGGGACTATGCGAAAGAGTGGGTAACAATGACCCTGGGTTTCTGGTTTGGATGACTGATCTAGTGTGACCAGTGACATCATTAGCCAGGTCAAGGTAAGGTGCAGGGCAAGTGATACTTTGATTTGGAGTTGGGAATGCTTATAAAAGTCCATGGGAAGCCAGGAGTGTCCTGGGGTCTCCATGGGGAGCCAAGAGTGTCCTGGGGTTTTCATGCTTAGCTACAATTCTAGACTTTGCTTTCCAATAATGGTGAATTTTGTCTACAGTCTAACCAGTGTCTCTTGCTTTAAAGAAAGGAGTCTTACTGGGCCCTTCAGGATATGGAAAATCCACTTGTGCAGTGTCTCCTTGTAAATCCTGGTTTAGTAGCCCACAACACAACCACAACTGCCCTTGGCTGTTTCTTTTCTCCTTCCTGTTTTGAGGAGCCTGTGGGATTTGACACTTGGTTTGTGCTGCTCTCTGTGAACTCCTAGCTGTGATTTCCCAATTTGTGAGATCTCTCTTAGTCTTTTGGGGCCTCCTCAGCTGTTTATCCTTCCCAGACGTGCTCCCAGGGTCTCCTTGCTTGTGGCACTTCTGGGCTGACAGGTCCCCTTCTCCCCGCAGTCTGGCTACTCAATACTCCTCATCCCTGGCTTCGCAGCCCTCCCGAGAAGGTAAGAGTCTAATCCTGTCCTGTGTATGGGACATGGGGGAGATTAGCAGTGCTACAGGCTAGCTGGCGGGTTGGGGAGGGGCTCCTGCCTGAGCCTCCCTGTGATCTCTCCTTTGTCATCCGTAGGCATGGTGACCAGCCGCCAGGTGCGCACCATTGTGGAGGAAGTCCAGGATGGTAAGGTGGTCTCCTCCAGAGAGCAGGTGCACCGCTCCACCCACTGAGGTCCCTGTCTGCATATGACAGCCCAGGCCCAAGCTCCCTGCATCTACAGCCAAGCCTGAACTCCCATGAGGCTAGCTGTTGCCTTCTGGGTTTGCTTTGTGCTGCCCCTTACAGAGAGGCCCCTTGGGTTGACCCCAGAAATTGCTAATAAAGCTTTGAAGACGTCTGATCCTTGAATTCATCATTTGTCTGGTCATTGTCTCAGGCAGCGTGGGCTCAGCGGCTGGGGAGGGTTCACCTAAGCGTCTGGTATCACTTGTCACCTGCCTGCTTGTTCTGCCCACTCCGTGGCTTGGGTTGTTTTGGAAGTTAAGACGGGAGGAGTTGGAAGGATTGAGGGTGGAGGTGGGGAGCATCCTGTTTTCTAAGAATCTGCCTCTGGGGCTGGCTCCTGCTCGCTGGTCCCTGGGAGGGCCTGCAGGCTTTCTGGGTACCACACCTGTTAGAGAACAACTACCTGTATTAAAACAGAGGGACAGGGGTCTGACTGGGAAAGGCAACTAGCTTTCTTGGAGTGGTCGAGGACTTTGATGGACGAGGGGGTGGCAGCCTGGCAGTCTCAGCCCAAGAAGCCAGACCGGCTCTACCTGGCTCCCTGGGGGTGTGTGTGGGGTGGGGCGGCGGCGGTGTTTGTGAGTGTGGGGGGCGTCCTGTTTGCTTTGGTGGCTTGGCAGCTCCTGGGCTATTGGGGAAACCTCTCCCAGCTACCGATGGGGGCTGTCTAGACCTGCCTGGGAGGAGGAACCCATTGGCAGTCTGAAACAAGACCTCATTCCGCCCAGCAGGCCTCCCAGGACCCTGGGACTGAGGGCTGGGCTTAGGATAGTGGGTGGGGCTAGGTGGAGCTAGGGGGTGGAGCCTGTGGCCCACCCTGGGGAATCACGCTGTGGTCTTTGTCTTGGGGAACCTGGCGTGAATGGGGTGGGGTAGAAGTGTTAAGCGATATCTTTTTTTTTTCCCTCTCTGGTTGGAACCTGAGCTGTTCTGTCCTCTTAGGTCTATCAGGATACAGAAGAGGGTAAGGAACGTGAAAGGAAACAACTCATTCACGGTCCCCACAGACTCCCTTTCTTAAGGCACTCCTCCTATACATAGCTCTGTTTTCCTCTGAACTTTAGCTGAGCTCGTGTCTGCCCACCTGGTCCTGGAAGCTGTACTGTAGGAAGGACGTAGGGAAACATCTAGAAGAGAAGTCTGGGCTTCCTAAGGCACTCAGGGATGGGGACAGTTTCAGAAAACTGGCAAGAATGAGCCTCATCCCAGGATGTGTGCCTGGGTGTTGGGACTGCTCAGAGGGGTGACTCCTGGGTCAGGGGTGTTACAGCTGAGTAACGAGCAAAAAGGATGTGCTATGCCAGCCCACGGCTTGAGCGAACTGGGCCTGTTTGGACATCACATTCTTTGCTAAGCTCTGATTTCCTGCCTGGGTTGGCGATTGGAGGCTTGAGGTAGTTTCTGTGTTGTGTGGTGGGCCTGGCGGGTATAGACCTAGCTCTCAGGTCAGGATGTGTACCTGGTCTTTCTGATCTCCCCAATCCCCAGGTCCAGGCTTTTCACACGCCGGGAGTGGCATGATGAGAAGCAAAGACACCTCAGGTGTGTGGGGTGCCTAACTCCCTACCTCATTTCCCATCAAACTGGGGTGGCAGCAGCCTGGGAGGGCTGGGTAGAGGTGACGTCGCCAGCTCTTCTTCTCCGTATTAGGTCATGGGAAAGCGTAGCTGGAGGGCCTGCCTGAATCACAGGTGACAGGCTTGAGACCAGAGACAGACAGACTGACGCACGCACATGCACACACACACACACACACACACACACACACACACACACACACAGAGACACGATCATTGATACCCAGGACAGGGTTTGGTGAAATGAAGCAGAGCTCAGAGGTGGGAGGGGAGGGGGCCCATAGCCACCTGGGAGCTGGCGGGTGTCCAGGGGTGATGAAAGCCCAGGGGAATGGAAACAGCGGAGAGCCTGTTGTAATTGCTACGCCCACTGGCTGCCCTATAAAGGATGCGGGCGAGCCCCAGCGCAGCATGCACCTTGGCGCCTCTCTTCCTCCCAAGCCCTCCAGCTCCACATCCGTTGCCCGCTGCCACCATGACCACCACCATCCGCCAGTTCACCTCCTCCAGCTCCATCAAGGGCTCCTCTGGCCTGGGTGGAGGTTCATCTCGGACCTCCTGCCGACTGTCTGGCAGCCTGGGTGCAGGCTCCTGCAGGCTGGGGCCAGCTAGTGGCCTCGGCAGTGCTCTTGGGAGCAACAGTTACTCCAGCTGCTACAGCTTTGGTACTGGCAGTGGTTATGGAGGCAACTTTGGGGGTGTCGATGGGCTGCTGGCTGGAGGGGAGAAGGCCACCATGCAGAACCTCAACGACCGGCTGGCCTCCTACCTGGACAAGGTGCGTGCCCTGGAAGAGGCCAACACTGAGCTGGAGGTGAAGATCCGAGATTGGTACCAGAAACAGGCCCCGGGGCCAGCCCGAGACTACAGTGCTTATTACCATACCATCGAGGATCTGAAGAACAAGGTAGGATTGCTGGCAGGAGGGTCATAAATCACCCATCTCCTGCCCTCATCAAGGCCTGGAGTCAGCGGGCTGCCACAGGGTCTCTAGGCTCTAGTTTGACCCATCTATCTCCCTTTGAGGCTCCTTTGAGTGTCTGTTTCCTCCTGGAGCAGTCCTTGCATCATTGATGTCTAGACCGTGAGACATCATGGTCTAGGTGGAGGGCTGGTTCCATAGAGTGGAGCTGGATTTGTGAGTGTCCCAGGAAGAAGGAGTTTGGGTGATGGGTTCTGAGAGTGTGCCCCACAGCAATGCTAAGAGAGGAAGCAGGAGATGGGGTAGGGCAGTGGACTCCTGTGGGAAGGTTCTGGGGACTTTTCTTTTCTGACTTCCTTGGCATTTCCTTTTGCCCATAAGGATAGTCCAACATTATCTAACTCCTTCAACCTTCCAGCTTGAGGCCTCTTCAGCCCGCAGGCATGAGGAGGGCCTGCATGAGCAGACAGCACTAAATTTCATCTCATTGGACTCCCTCCCATTTGCCCGTCTCTGCCAACAAGGGCAACACTGCGTGGGGAGTGGCTGGCAGGAAAAGGGGTTTTCTCTGAAAGCAGTGAATCCCAGCCTCCAGCCAGGAAGTCTGGCTCAGAACGTGGACCTGGGTTGACCCATCCGAAACTCAATGACCTATTGCTTTGCCGTCTCTCCAGATCCTCGTGGCCACTGTGGACAATGCCAGCATCCTACTCCAGATTGACAATGCCCGTCTGGCAGCAGATGACTTCCGTACCAAGTGAGTCCCAGAGGGTTACAAGCTGAGGGGGAATTCTGGGGCAGCTTTCTTCACCCTTTGACTTCCCAGAGGACAGGGGAGAGAGGGCCTGGGTGTTATGCTCTGAGCCCTTAGTTGGATGAGCAAAGACAGCCACTTCTGAAGGTTGCTGGGGGAGGAGGAAGCAGAGGAGGAGTCAGGAAGCCAGTGGGCATGGGGTCTTGTCTTGTGGTTGTCCCCCAGGGTTAGGGCTCCACCCTCTGATCCTCTCTCAGTGGTTCTGGCTTTGGCAAAGGGAAGGCAGAGATGACACCAGGACAGAGACCTATGTGTTAGAGCATCCTGGCCTGAGGTCTCTGTTTTTTCATTTTGCAGGTTTGAGACAGAGCAGGCCCTGCGCATGAGCGTAGAGGCCGACATCAATGGCCTGCGCCGGGTGCTGGATGAGCTGACCCTGGCCAGAGCCGACCTGGAGATGCAGATTGAGAATCTCAAGGAGGAGCTGGCCTACCTGAAGAAGAATCACGAGGAGGTGAGAAGGCAGGGTCAGCAGGTCAAAGAAGATGAGGAGTGGGTGCCCTGGGTTACCTGCAGTGGAGGGCGTGGGCGAGAGGGCTTGTTGAGTTTAGTCATCCTATAGGGCTGCCCTTTCTTTAGTCTTCATTCCTTTGGTCCAGAGCTTCTAAACATCCTTGCATCTTAGGGACCTGCTGGGCTTCAGAGAGCCCTTCTCTCCTCTCCCTGCCTCCCTCACAGTGACAGAGGAGGAGGCAGATGCCCAAACGCTTGTTATAGTTGCAACTCTTAAACCAGGACTGCACAAAAGCATTTGGAGATTGGAAGGGAAGGTTTTTTTTGGGCAAAGGCCTAGAATCAGATGTCTCTGGAGAACCCTCCATCTGATGAGGGAGTCACAGTATGAAGGTGGGCACTGAGCTCATCCAGAGCAAACAAACAATCCATAGGAGGGTCAGAGGGAAGAGGCTGAGCAGATCAAAAGGTCTTTAGGAAGGGGCTTAGATCTAAGTGTGGGCTAGGGAAGGCTTGGGTCTGTAGGACCAACACTGGCCCCGAGGACCACATCTTCATCCCCTCTTCTCACAGGAGATGAATGCTCTGAGAGGCCAGGTGGGCGGCGAAATCAATGTGGAGATGGATGCCGCTCCCGGTGTGGACCTGAGCCGCATCCTGTCAGAGATGCGTGACCAGTACGAGAAGATGGCGGAGAAGAACCGCAAGGATGCTGAAGACTGGTTCTTCAGTAAGGTGAGAGCTGCTGTAATCCAGACAGGCCTCAGGGTCCTGAGCCCCTGACAGTAACCTGTCATCTTAGGGATGCCCTACCTTGTCAAACTATGTGGACTCTACAGAGTCAGGATTGCCCATGGCATCAACAGAGCTGGTGTTAGCTAGCCAGTCATCTGGGGGATGAGTGGGAGGTGCCTTGTGGTATCAACACTGCGGGTAAAGACCCTGGGGATTTCCACCTTTCTTTAAGAAGCCAGGAATCAGCATCAGAGGCTGGGCTACAAGTCCTGGCTGGTTCTTAAAGTTTCTGTTCTATTGCCTGCTACTTGTAGAGATTAACCATAATATTTCAATGAATATGTTTCAGGCCTTGGGGGAAGTAGGGAGCTTGGGGACAAGGCTGATCAAGGCTCAGGGGAGCTCAGGAAGATGGTTACAGCTAAGGGATAGGGTATGAATAGATCCAAGGTACCTGTCTGAGCTCTGGGGTCATGGGAGCCATGGAGCGTCTGACTTCGGGAAGGGTCCAGGCTCATGCTTCCTGTCCTGTGTCCTGTTTGTAGACCGAGGAGCTGAACCGAGAGGTGGCCACCAACAGCGAGCTGGTGCAGAGCGGCAAGAGCGAGATCTCCGAGCTCCGGCGCACCATGCAGGCCCTGGAGATTGAGCTGCAGTCCCAGCTCAGCATGGTAAGGATGCTGCTGTGCACCCGGGGTTGGGTCCAGCACCTGGGAGGCAGCTCTGCCACTCTCACCGTCCCGTCCTCCCGCAGAAAGCATCCCTGGAGGGCAGCCTGGCGGAGACAGAGAACCGCTACTGCGTGCAGCTGTCCCAGATCCAGGGGCTGATCGGCAGTGTGGAGGAGCAGCTGGCTCAGCTGCGCTGCGAGATGGAGCAGCAGAATCAGGAGTACAAGATCCTGCTGGATGTGAAGACAAGGCTGGAGCAGGAGATTGCCACCTACCGCCGTCTGCTGGAGGGAGAGGACGCCCAGTGAGTAGAGGCCCACAGGGCTAGGGCATTAGGGGCGAGGAAGGTACTCTCAGACTTTATCTAATCTCTCCAACTTTTTTTTTTTCAGCCTGACTCAGTACAAGCCAAAAGAACGTAAGGATCTTGGTAACCGAGGGCTGGGGTAGAGGGATGTATGCGGCAGGAATCGCCTAGGAGATTGCTGGGCCAGGGTCCCTAAGATCCAGGGTATGATGGCTAATCTTTAGTAAGCATAGGAGGAATGGACCTGTTAGGGCTCAGAATTGATTCTCAGAGGAAAGATCAAAGGAGAAAGACTGGTCTGATGAGGGCATGGAGAGAGGGCTGGTTACCATGGAGATGAGGGTGTAAGGAGTAGACCTCATCTGAATCGGAGAGCCTCTTTGCTCCCAGTTCCCTATAGATGGGTCAGAGCAGTTTTGTCTCTGGGGATTTGAGCCTAGTGGGAGGTAGGGTCATGGTCCCCCGACCTCCAGATCTCAGTCTTTATGGGGCTGGGGGATACATGGTCTTAATTCTGGAGTTTCTAGTCCAACAGAGATGATGAGGATCTGGGCTTTTGCCTTGGGTATCTCTATGTGGTGGAGGAGATGGGAACATAGTCCAAGCACTGCAGACTGCAAAGGAATGGCTATAGGACTTATTTCATTCAGCACTTGGTCTACACTGAAGGACAAAGTGGGTTAGAACCAAATAGTCTATTTAGGGGACCACAGCTCGCACAGGGGTTGCAGCAGAATGCAGGGTGGAAAGAAGGCAGGTGAGGGCAGGAGGGATATAGATGGGGCAGTGTGGTGTTGAGAGGTGAGTGAAGACTTTGAAGCATCCATCAGGAAAGGACCAGGGTGGAGGTGGCTGGCTTCCATGCAGAGGACTGAGGGCCCGGAGTGGCTTTTTTCACCTGCTCACAGCCCGAGCGTCCGCTTCTCTTGCAGCTGTGACCACCCGCCAGGTGCGCACCATTGTGGAAGAAGTTCAGGATGGCAAGGTCATCTCATCCAGGGAGCAGGTGCACCAGACCACCCGCTAAGGACTCAGCTCCTTCTGCCCAGTTCCCGGAGGCTGCAGAGAGGCTGCAGAAAGGCAGCTTCCCTCTCCGCTCCAGCATCAGTCTCCTGCTTCAGCCCCTTCCCTGCATCCCTATGCTTGATACCATTAAAGCTTGCTGATCTGAAGTGAACTGTGGCCTTTGTTCTGTACACTGAAATAAATGATGATGGTGACAATAGGTGGACTAGTGTGTGTGTGTGTGTGTGTGTGTGTGTGTGTGTGTGTGTGTTTAGGGTACAGGGGAAGCAGTCTGTGGATACCCATCATTAGTCTTGTAGATGAAGGTAATGGGTTAGCTTGTGTAAAGAGAGCTTAGCCTGCTTTGTACCCCCTGAAGACATCTCCCCCCATGATGGGGATGGGTAGTTCAGGCTAAACCAGTCTTGGAGTAGAGTCAGCGCATCAGGGGTGGCCCTAGGTAGCTGTCTCTTGTCCTGTATGCCGTCCCATGACCTCAGGCAGTCACAAGGCTCTTCCTTCCGAGCAATCTCATTTCTCATCCATAAATGGATGGGAAAGATCTCAAGTGCAGGAGCCTGATTCCCCAGGGGTGACTCATCCAGTCTCTGAGTCCTCCCTGAAAGAGGAGGTGGACCAGGTTGGGGAGAGGCCCGCAGGTAGAGCGGGTGGGTTGAGGTTCCCATGAGAGTCTCGTGAACCCACAAGAATGGCTTTCATGGTCATAGTTTGGCAATGAGTGGGAGGCCTGTGCTTCTTGGAAAGGGCAGGTTCCTACTGGGGATGGGAGGAAGAATGGAATCTTTCTTTCAGTGTCTCCTCACGTGATCAGTTGGCTAAGGATAGGGGTGATCTGGGGCCCTGTGTAGGGCCAGGACAGGGAGCAGTGACCCTCTCCCTGATGGTTGGTACTCTTGATTCCTCTCTGGCGAGGGAAGAAAACTGAGTTCTGAGGAAATAGAGGAGGGACAGTTCCTGCTCCAGCGTGCCTAGGGACCTCTCTGGTTGCCAGGCGAGACTCATTCTGATAGCAGTTGTGAAGAACAGAGTCAGGGGCACCTACTTTGAGTCAAATCTGGAAGTCACTGGGAAGGGCAGTTGCCTTCCTGGTTTTATCCAAGGACTGGAGGGGTGGTGGTGGTGGTGGTTGGACAGAAGAATAAAAGGGGTTCTCTGTCTAAATTCACTGCAGGGATTTGGGAATGGGGGGGGGGCAATCTTGAACCAGCACCTAGAGATAACTTCTCTCTCTCCCAGTGCCCAAGAGTGAGAGTGGAATCTAAGTGCAAAGGCACAGGAGGCATCAGAACCCCAGAGGCCTGATGCAGAGGGAGCTTGAGGTCAGGGGAGACTGCCATGGATAGGCTCAGGGGAAAGGGATGAGCCCCAGCCACTGGAGGGTGAGGACTGTGGGTGGGCCACAGGTTCTTCCCAGACCTCGGAGGACAGAGTTTAACCATGAGAGGTGAGAGAGCAGGGGTGATGCTGATGTGGGGGTGTGAGATCTTCCTCAGGCTGCAGCAACATTCGAGAGACTCAAAGCTGCAGCAGCTCTGCGTCATCAAGCTGGTGCCTCTCAGCTCCCTGCCAGCAGGGACAGCTTGGATGGGGGCAGGAGAGAAGCTCGCTCCCCCAGCCCCTGATGTGCATCAGGTCGTAACCAGAAGAACCAGCCTGGGCCAGGATGGCTCACTCGGGGATGGGGGTGGGCATGAGCTCATTTATCTGAACCACAGTCTTAGGAAGCAGGGAGAATCTGGGGAGAGGTGCCCCATTGAGTGGATTGGGACACCAAGGCTCTGACAAGCTGTGACTCAGCTATTCTCCTAAATAGTGTGACATTATCAGGTTGGGGGTGGAGCAGGGGAAGACGGGAGTGAAGCCCTACTCTGTTCTGGGAAGAGGCCATAGCTCCACCTCCTACTTCTCCTCAGCTGTTAGGCAGGGAAGGGCTTCCTCCATTCTGGAAATTGGGGATTTACTCTTACTGCTATTGGGAGGAATCAGTGTTGGGGGGGGTGCAGGAGATACTCCTGGATTGTGGACCTTTCCTGAGTGAGTAGGTGATATGAGTTTGGCGTGTTCTGTTGGGGACGCCCATGGAGGGGCCCATGGCATAAGGTGAGACTGCCACACTGAGTAGCTCCCTAGGGGACTGTGTAGAGAACCTTGGTGGCTTTGTCCCAGGACATCTTAGATACTGGGGATAAGCCTGGCTTGGGGCTGAGTGTTGAGACTGTGGAGGGTTCACTGTTCGTCTCCATGCAGTCTGCCCACACCACCAACTCCCCTTTCCTGTGACAGTCACAGCCCTATGCTGCCAGTAGTTGAGCCTGAGACTCTTCTTCCATTACACCAGCTCCTGGTAGGTTTCTTCAGAGAGATGGATGTGGTGAACAGCACTGTCTGCGGCACAGCATGTGCCCAGCTCAGCACGGAGTCTAGGGAAAGAAGGGGACAGTGGCCTGCGAGGACTTGATGGACTTCAAACAAATGGTGGGCCTGACAATACACTCAACCCTCATGCAGTGTGTGTCTCTTGGGGGAGTTGAGGGGAACAGAGATACCAGAACCAGTGTGGGTCTGCCTCTAGGGACAGGGCAGGGCCATATCCCAGCTAGAGAGAGAGACTTTGGCCCCCTCAAGGGCTCCTTGTTTGTAACTGGTGTGAGGGCCTGTGGCAACCTTGCTCTCAGTGGGGGACAGCACACATGCAGAAGGGAGAGGACTGTGCATATACATAGGAAGGACCTGATTTATGTGGATTCCTACTGACCCAGGGCTAGTCACAGAACTGGGTCTGGAATGGATGTTTGTTCATTCCTGAGTCTCTTGCTCTGTCTCCTTACATGGCGGTGTTCTACCAAGACCCAAACACACAGCACTGGAACTGCCCCTACCAAATTCTCTCACTAGCCTGTACATTTTGGAGGACCTTGCTGTCCTTCTTTGAGTCAGGGGTCTGGCGCATGGTGGGTGCTTTCTAGACCCCTCTGAATAACAGCAGCAATGCTTAGTGGTCTAGCAGGCACTTGTTTTATTTTGCCTTTCCTCCCATGTGCCTGTGAGATAGCAGTATTATTCCCACAACCCAGAGAAGAAAACAGGTTCCCAGATACTGAGCAGCCCACCCCTGCTTGACTCCAGGTTGCTCTGTTATGGTGCACCCCCCCCCCACTGTCCCCATCTCACAGCTCTCAGAGTTGCCTCCTGCTTCTCCAGCCTGGGAATCCCCTGGGGAGCTTGTAAAAGAGCCCCAAGACCAGGCTTGTCCTGGATAATGCTGAAGCAGGCTTTGGGGCCGGCGAGGAGTCTGTGTAGAGATTCTGATGATCCCATTGGATTTAAGAACCGCTGTGAGTTGAGGTGTGGCATTGGCCAAAGATATTTCTTGGCCAATTCAAACGTGACAGAGACATGACTTCATACCTGAGAAGGGGTGGGGTGAGGGGCAGAGGTGGGGGAGGAGTTTATTGCCTGGAGATATGCCAGCTAGACTGGATCAGCGCCTGTTCTCTGCAGCTTAATGGTTCCGGTTCTGACAACTTTGGGATAAATGTCATCCCAAAGCATCGCTATCACACAGGAAGTGCCCACCACTGCTCTACTTTCTTACACTACCTGAAGCCCAGACATAACCTTGCTCTGCCAAGGTCCTTCAGAGGGTCAGCCTTCTCCTTTATAGTTAGGTCCCAGAGGAGGTCACACTTCTTCAGTTGTCTCCTGTGGTCGATATGGTCGGGGAGTCAAACACCACAGGACTTCATACAAACAGAATGCCTGTGTTCCTGACTGTGGGTTTCTCTCTAGGGTCAAAAGACTGATTGTCTCCTATTCCCTAACTTCTGAAAGTAGGGAACAGTGTGTGTGTGTGTGTGTGTGTGTGTGTGTGTGTGTGTGTGTGTGTGTTATCTGTGGAATTGGCTGAGCACTGCTCAGTCCAGGAAGACTCTAAGACCTTTTTTTTTGTTGTTGTTTTTTCGAGACAGGATTGCTCTGTATAGCCCTGGCTGACCTGGAACTCACTTTGTAGACCAGGCTGGTCTTGAACTCAGAAATCCGCCTGCCTCTGCCTCCCGAGTGCTGGGATTAAAGGCGTGCGCCACCACGCCCCGCTGACTCTAATACCTTTTGGGCTAGGCCTTGGTATGGACTTTAGATTCCTCCAGAACGGACACATGTAGGGTGTGTGTGTGTGTGTGTGTGTGTGTGTGTGTATGTGTGAGTGTGTTGGCATGAGCCTTAGCTTGCCAATTGGAGTGGGTTTGAGTCTCTGTCTCCTTTCATGCTGTTAAATCTTGGGCAAGCATTTCACTTCCTGTAGTTGGGGTTTGGTAGCCTTTGGTGATCAAGATGACCATTTCCAATCCTAGGGAAGATGGATCTAGGGTTGGGCACGAATTCTTGGCCCATCCACACATCAACAGACTGGTTCCATGCAGCACAACTAATGTCTCAAATCAGTCCTGGCAGCAGCAGCAGTGGCTCAATACCTGCCTCAATATTCTGGGTTCCTGAGTGAAATATATACACACAGCCTTTATATTTTGATCAGCCTTAAACAACTCAGTGGCTGGACTACTTCTTTTTCTTTTCTTTCTTTCTTTCTTTCTTTCTTTCTTTCTTTCTTTCTTTCTTTCTTTCTTTCTTTCTTTCTTTCTTTCTTTCTTTCTCTGTGTAGCCCTGGCTGTCCTGGAACTCACTTTGTAGACCAGGCTGGCCTCGAACTCAGAAATCCACCTGCCTCTGCCTCCCGAGTGCTGGGATTAAAGGCGTGCGCCACCACGCCCGGCTGGCTGGGCTACTTCTTAACCTCCAGATGGCTAATCCACCTCCCTCTGATATTCCCAAGTTTGTGTTTACTAAAATCTATATTCCATCTTTGCAGCCCAGGACCCAGTCAGGCAGCCTTCTTGGGCCGCTCTCCCCTGGCTTCTACATGGTGGCTATGCTCTCTCTCCCATACGTTCTCAGCCATGCTGTCTTTCTTGTCCTACTCCCAGCATGGTGGATCACCTTCTTCTTTCTTCCTTCTTCTGTCCATTGCCCAGGAATCCTAAAAGTCCTGCCTCTGTTTGCCAACCCAGCCATTGTCTGCTGGAAACTTTATTTACCAATCAAAACCAACTGGGGGCAGGATTCTTCAGTGTTTTGTGTGTAGATGTGCAAATTCTTGTGCAATTTTGGGTACCCACATTAATATAATATAAGCAGCATTAGACCAAACCCACTACATTTCCCCTTTTTGTCCAGTTAAAAAGACTCTAAGATATAAATTGAACACAATTAAAACTATTATGCAAATTATAAAGTATGATATACACGTATAATGTTTATTGCCATCATATTTGGCAATTTAGATGAATTACTCTATCATCTGTCCTAACTTAACACAGAAGGAACATATGTGGGCCAGTTCAAGGCCCTGAAAGAGGACATAAAGATATGGGTCATGGTTTGCTAGCTTAGGGCCTCCAAAACAGATATGAGACAATGGGTGACAGTGGTCTCTGCTGTTTAGATTATATTAAAGTATTTTAAAGATAGTTTTCAGGAGGGTGGTAGTGGTGCATGACTTTAATCCCAGCGCTCAGGAGGCAGAGGTAGATTGGTCTCTAAATTGGAGGCAAGCCTGATCTACAGAGTGAGTTCCAGGACAGCCAGGGCTACACAGAGAAATGCTATTTTGAAAAATGGAATGAATTGGAAGAAAGAAAAGCAAACAGAAACAAATTACTATTCGGGAGCACATGTGCTGAGGTCGTTGCTCTTCCCCCTCAGAAGCCTTTCACTTTTGGGGTGCTTAAACCCTTTAGCATATTCTTGGGTCTTATCACACCCCTTTTCTAGAAGTGTGTTCCCTGGGAGAGGCACACGGCAGATAACATCAAGGAGGAGAGAATTGAAGCCCCGTGCCTGTCAGGGTAGAGGCCACTGCTGCTAAGCTCAGCGCCCTCTCGTCTAATGTGTGTGCTCCTCCTTCCTTGCTCGGATCAAACGGCCCAGTGCTTGATCTACTAATATATTCCATCTGAAATCTTCTTTTCCAGAAGCTCACGCCTGGAGACAACCGCTGGGGTCAAGGCCAGAGGAGACTATAGGCCACAGCCGAGTAGTTTAACTTCTATTTGAGTGATCAACAGCCCAGAATAGTTGTGATAGCAATAAACACACTTTCCTGTCCCAGAATAACTTAGGCAAGACTCTTTGGGCTCCAGTTACCTCAAGAGAGGAATGTCAGCAAAACGACAGAGTCAAGTGCCGTGGGTGTGGCCTCATGGGATCCTTTGGGCCCAGACTCCATCCTTGCTCTCAGGCCAAGGCTATGCCCATTGTGGTCAGAGCTCCTACCAAGCACTATGGGCAAGTAGGTGAGAATTGGGCTTACCTGGATCCTGCCTGCAAGGCATCATGGGAGCCTGGAGAGTTCTGGCTTCATGGCTACAAGCTTAGGGGCACTGGTTGACTTCCACCACTCTCTTGTTCTTCCTCAGTCCTTGTCACCTACAAGGTTAATCCAAGGATCAAGAAATGTTGTGAATTTGAGAGGGGCAGAGAGAGATTCTTGATGGTGAAGAGTCTGATGTTCTGGGAGCCTACTGAGCCTCTGTCACCTGTAGATTGGTGTTGGGAACGACACCCACCATGGGCCTGCTTCTGAGAACTGTGTAGCAAGCATGACAGGTATTCCTTACGAGTGCAAAGCCCTGTGTGCACTGGATGAAGAAAGCTACCACGCCCAGCTTGGGCAGTTCCTGGGCAAGATGGTTTCCACATGGGAACTCTGAGGCCTATGAAGGGGCAGAGTGGGGATAGGGCTGGTGACACACAGACAGTATTAGGAGCAGCATAGAATTCCCTCTTACTGAATCCCCAACAGACTACAGGGGGTGCCCCTGAGTAGGTGAGGGCAGGAGGTGGCATGGAGGAGCTGTGGCTGGGCGATCTCTTAGTGCAGGGGTCTTATGTTAGGAGTCAGAATATGGAGGTTGGATGGCAAAGCAGCAAGGCTGCAGAGGGAGAATGAAGAAGCTGACCCCAGGGGTAGGGTCCTGAAGGCAGGCTTCTTTGTGACTTGTATGTGTCCTAACTGAGGCCCAGAAGGATGACAAGGTCCTCCTGTACTGGGCAGTGAGTGAGAGGCAGGGTGGGCCTGTGGCAGCATAGTGTGTGGATGCTATGGTGGACACCACTCTGGAAATCCTGCTGTCTCAAAGGCAGCTTCCAAATGCAAACTAGATCCTATGGGAATGAAAACCTTTGATTTTTTTTTTTTTTAAGACTAGAAAAGACTGTAGTTACCCAGCCCAGACTTGTCTCTGTGGAGAGAGAACAGGCACAGAGAGGGGAGGTGAAGGGCTTCAGGATCTCTGTTGACTAACCTAGCTCTACCATGTGCCTTGTCGGACTCATGCGACAGTATCCAACGACAGTTTGGGATGACATCAATGAGACTCTAGCCACCTAAGGTTCTCACTGTGGGGCAGGGACTGGTTGACTCACGGCCTGAGGACGCTCCTGCCAGAGGTGGCCTGCACCTAGGGCTCCTTGTTCCTGTCCCCTCAGGCTCTTGGAACAGAAGCCCATTTCTGACTACACAACGTGAGTCAGTAGTGACTTGAATTTGTGTATTTTTCTCTTGGCCCCACACCCACAGAGCTGGGCAGGAACTCTGAGCCAGCAATGGAAAGGAGAGAGAAAGAGAGTCCACCCTGGGCTGAACAACCCAGAATAGGGTGTTGGACAGGATTGACTGAGGAAATCTACCAGGGAACTGGAGTCAGCAGTTGGAGGTCCCGCCTTCTCCTGGTGCATATAAAAGAACCTGGTGTCTGAGGCACCCTCAGCTTCTGCAGCCTCTTCTGAGCAGTTCTCTCTTCTCCCTGCTCACTTACCCACACTCTCCAGTTCCTCAGCATGGCCACCTGCAGCCGCCAGTTTACCTCCTCCAGCTCCATGAAGGGCTCCTGTGGCATCGGTGGTGGCTCTAGCCGCATGTCCTCCATCCTGGCTGGAGGATCCTGCCGGGCTCCCAGCACCTATGGGGGCATGTCAGTCACCTCCTCTCGCTTCTCCTCTGGGGGAGCCTGTGGGATCGGTGGTGGCTATGGTGGGAGCTTCAGCAGCAGCAGTTTTGGTGGAGGACTTGGTAGTGGATTTGGTGGTCGATTTGATGGATTTGGTGGTGGTTTTGGCGCTGGTCTTGGTGGTGGTCTTGGTGATGGGCTTTTGGTGGGCAGTGAGAAAGTGACCATGCAGAACCTCAATGACCGCCTGGCCACCTACCTGGACAAGGTGCGGGCCCTGGAAGAGGCCAACAGAGACCTGGAGGTGAAGATCCGTGACTGGTACCAGAGGCAGAGGCCCACAGAGGTCAAAGACTACAGCCCCTATTTCAAGACCATCGAGGACCTGAAGAGCAAGGTGGGTGTCTCTGGTGGATGAGAGGTTAGAACTACAGTGGCCTTTAGCAAAGACAGTTTTAGAGAGTCTAATACATAGGCAAGAAGACTAAAGACCTTTGGAGGTTAGAGGTCATAGTTACCCAGAGCAGTGGCTGAGGGTCCTTTAAGAACATCTATTCTTCAGGTGGACCTGGGACCCTGACTCTTAATATTCCCTAGGGACACTTTATGCTGCAAGCTCAGCTCCTTAACTCTGAGCCCAGGATAGGGGTGATGGTAGACATGAGTGCACCCCCATATAACATGAACTGTGTAAAGAACTAAGTAATCAGCTGTCAGAAGCTTTAGGAGCTGACCTGCTGGGCTTGGGGTGGCTCCTTTTGCTCCCCTCTGTCCTTCTACCTTGAGTTGTAGGGTGTCTGGGTGAACTGACTTTGAATCTTTTCATTATCTCTCTAGATCATTATTGCCACCCAGGAGAATGCACAGTCCACTTTGCAGATCGACAATGCCAGGCTGGCAGCTGATGACTTCAGGACCAAGTGAGCAACCAGAATGCTGGGCTGAGGGCTGAGCGCAGAGGGCAGAGGGCTGAGGGCAGAGGGCAGAGGGCTGAAGGCTGAGGGCTGAGGGCTGAGGGCTGAGGGCTGAGGGCTGAGGGCCTAGAGCTGAGGGCAGAGGGCAGAGGGCAGAGGGCAGAGGGCAAAGGGCAGGGGGCAGAGGGCAGAGGGCAGAGACAAAAGCAGGGTCACCTTCAGCTTTGACTTCTCTCCTCCCAGGTATGAGAATGAGATGTTCTTGAGGCAGTCTGTGGAGGGCGACATCAATGGCCTGCGCAAGGTGTTAGATGAGCTGACCCTGTCCAGAGCCGATCTGGAGATGCAGATTGAAAACCTCAGGGAGGAGCTGGCCTTCCTGAAGAAGAACCATGAGGAGGTATGGCTCCTGCTGGGTTTGGGGATGGAGGGTTGCTGTGGTGAGTTTCCCAGGAGAGGTGACCATGCTCTTGTGATCTTTCCTAGGAGATGCTTGCCTTGAGGGGTCAGACTGGTGGGGACGTCAATGTAGAGATGGACGCAGCCCCTGGTGTGGACCTCAGCCGCATTCTGAATGAGATGAGGGACCAGTATGAGCAGATGGCAGAGAAGAACCGCAGAGATGTCGAGGCCTGGTTCCTGAGAAAGGTGGGGACCTGCTTCCTCCCTACTCCATGTCTCTTGGCCA
This sequence comes from Mus minutoides, assembly GCA_902729485.2. Taxonomy (NCBI): domain Eukaryota; kingdom Metazoa; phylum Chordata; class Mammalia; order Rodentia; family Muridae; genus Mus; species Mus minutoides. The sequence continues at coordinate 95,377 of LR750017.1, forward strand.
GGGAGGCTTTGGAGAGTCTCACACCTTCCCCTCTCTTCTGTCTTAGACCGAGGAACTGAACAAAGAGGTGGCCACCAACAGTGATCTAATCCAGAGCAGCCGCAGCGAGGTGGCTGAACTCCGCAGGGTGTTCCAAGGTCTGGAGATCGAACTGCAGTCCCAGCTCAGCATGGTATGAAGAATGGGGCCGTAGTGCAGTCCCGTAGTCCCCATCCCTCAGGAGTCACCAGGGAATGAACCTGGAAGCCCATGGCATCCATTATAGAGATTGACAAATTAAATTCAGAATGTTGGGGAAACATTTTTTTCCAATATGTCTCTTCTAAATACTGCTCCAACTGGGGTCAAGTTCCATGTACCTATCTAAATAATGTGCCCACGGCCCAGCAGAGACAGAGGTGAGATTCACCATTGATCTTCATTCCCCTTTGCTTCCCTCACAGAAAGCATCCTTGGAGAACAGCCTAGAAGAGACCAAAGGCAGATACTGCATGCAGCTCTCCCAGATCCAGGGTTTGATCAGCAGTGTGGAGGAGCAGCTGGCTCAGCTGCGCTGTGAGATGGAGCAGCAGAGCCAGGAGTACAACATCTTGTTGGATGTGAAGACAAGGCTGGAGCAGGAGATTGCCACTTACCGCCGTCTGCTGGATGGCGAGGATGTCCAGTGAGTTGGCCCTGAGACCTTGTTCACAGTACCTCTCCCTCTGCTGCTTCCTGCACATCTAATGCTCCTGTTTCTTCTCCCCTCATCCCAGCAGCTCCTCCTCCCAGCACTCCTCTGGGCAGTCCTATTCTTCTCGAGAAGGTAAGGCTCCTGGGACCAACATCCTGACTTTGCAGAGTCAGGGCTAAGGCCTTCCTTCCAGAGTCCTGGGACTCCCTTTCCCTGCTTGGCAGCTTGCTTAGTTCCCAGAATCCACCTCACCTCTTTCTTTTTCTTTTGCAGTCTTCTCCTCATCCTCCCACCAGCCCCGGTCCATCCTCAAGGAGCAAGGTTCAACTACTTTCAGCCAGAGCCAAAGCCAGAATTCCAGAAAGTAATCTGTTTTGCCTAGAGCCTCCTGACCCACACCTGCCTCTCAATCTGAAGGCTTGGGGCAGGACCCTGTTTTCTTTGCGCAGTCCCCATCTGTCTCCCCTACCCTCTCATGGTGATAGGCTAATAAAGCTTTTTGGTTGATGCAAAGTTGTGTGATCTCCATGTTTAGCTATTGGGAGAGGAGTTGAAGGGACCTCCCAGGAACTTCTCTTGGGTCATCAGACTTAGAAAGGTGCCGTGAAAAGAATATCTTTCAAAAGAGCTTGCATAAGTTTCCGGAAGTTCTCCTTGGTAGGGGTGTGGGGGTGGGGTTTACTGTGGGTACACCAGGAGGGATGATATTCATGTGTGTGGATGACCAGTGTGTGTGATCCTACAAAGCACCTTTAAGTATCGTCTTCTAAGGACCCTGCAAGGCAGATGAAATTAGGGCCATTTTGGGCTTGAGAACTTCTATGAACCAATGAGTACATGAGTGTTTATTTAAGACACAGCATGTGTCATTTGAAGCTTCCCCTCAAGTCCAGTGTGTGGGTACAATCTATGCCTTTCTTTTAATTCCACTCCATAACTCGTGCTCAGCTATTTCTCCCCTAAAGATTCCTATGTTTGACCTCTGAACTTTGTAGTTGTGCTTGGGAATGGGTCTTCTACACATAAATGAGCCCCCCCTTCTCTCTCTAACACACACACACACACACACACACACACACACACACACACACACACACACATTTTGGCATTGAAGGGAAGGAAGGTAGAGCCTTAGGGAGGAGTTTTGTTCATGGCCAGGATAAAAATCTCTCCAAGGTTAACCTTTACCCCTCCCCTTTTCCATTTCTTCCTTTGATTGGTGATATGTACCTGGGAGATATCTGCTCCTGGTATGCTCTTTCACATCTCCATTTCTCCCCATGGCTAACACATTTCTGGAGTTTTTTTTTTTTTTATCCTTCCCAGAAACTGTGTACACATGTCTCTTTCTATCTGTCTCTCTCATCCCCAGTTTCAGCCAGATGACCCTTCTCACAAGAGCATGGTCAAAGTCATGGTCAAAGCATGAGAAATTGAGATAAGCATCCTCTTACTCTTGGGCCTGTGATGGCTTGGGCCTGATATGGGTCCCCTTGCTTTTTCCACTTGGCCCTTCCCTGAGCTGCTCCCATGAGTCACCTCTTCCTGCTTAATTGCATGTTCCACACCTCTCAGGCTCTGTTCCTTTTTCCTGGATGCCTTCCAGAATTTAAGAGGAAAAAAGATTTATGTACATATAGTAGCATAATGTGTGTGTGTGTTTATGTGTATCAGTATGAGTGTGTGTGTACTATGTGTTGGTATGAGTGTGTGTATGTGTACATGTGCATATGTGTGTCAGTATGTGTTCATGTGTGTGTGTATCTGTGTGTGTTGTATGTGTATGTGTGCATATGTGTCAGTGTGTGTTTGTGTGTGTGTATTTGTATGAGTGTGTAGATATGATCCCTAGCTTGGCAATTGGAGCTGGGTTTGAGTCTGTCTCCTTTCTTGCTGTTAAATCTTGGGTAAACATTTCACTTCCTGTAGTTGGGGTTTGGTAGCCTATGGTAATCAGGACAAAATTTGTAATACTAGGATAGATGGATCTGGGGTTAGACATGAATTCTAGGCCCATCAACAGATTGGTTCCATGTAGCAGTACCCAATTAATTACTCAACTTGATCCTGGTAGCAGCAGCAGCAGCAGCAGCAGCTCAATACCTGCCCCAGTATTCTGGGTTCCTGAATGCAATACATATCAATATTTTGATAAGCCTTAAACAGCTGAATGGCTGGGCTACATCTTCACCTCCACGTAGCTAATCCACCTCCCTCTGATATTCCCAAGTTTGTGTTTACTAAAATCTATATTCCATCTTTGTAGCCCAGGACCCAGTCAGGCAGCCCTCTTGGGCTGCTCTCCCCTGGCTTCTACATGGCCTCTCTCTCTCTCTCTCTCTCTCTCTCTCTCTCTCTCTCTCTCTCTCTCTCTCTCATACCATTTCAGCCATGCTGTCTTTCCTGTCCTACTCCCAGCATGGTGGATCACGTTCTTCTTTCTTCCTTCTTCTGTCCATTGCCCAGGAATCCTAAAAGCCCTGCCTCTGTTTGGCCACCCAGCCATTGTCCGCTGGCAACTTTATTTACCAATCAAAACCAACTGAGAGGCAGGGTCCCTCAGTGTCTTGTGTGTAGATGTGCAAATTCTTGTGCAATTTTGGGTACCCCCATTAACATAATATAAGCAGCATTAGACCAAACCTACTACATTTCCCCTGTTTGTCCAATTGAAAAGGCTCTTTTCTCTCAGATATAATTGAACACAATTAAAACTATTATGCAAATTATAAAGTATGATATACACTTATAATGTCTAGTTCATATTCACTCATTTAGATAGATTACTCAATTATCTATCTTAACTTAAAGAATTTACAATTCTAAACCTGAATTATATTTTGATTTTAACTTGTATTACCCTTTGAAAACCATCCTTTCAAATCTAGATCATCTTCCTTAATGCTGAACATCATGTTTGAATATGAGACTATAACTAGTTTTCAACCTTGTCAGAGATCCAAGAATGAATTAAATGTTACCTGATTATATAGGAAACAGAAAAACATAGCTTTCAAGACATAAACAATTTGTAGAACAGCTGACTGCCTAGACAGTCTTCTATATTCCTCCCGACAGTGTTGGAGCATCTGTCTTCAGCCTTCTGGCCAATAGGCATCTGACAGACATTAAGTGAAGCAGGAAATATGAAGGACTAGCTTACATTGTCTTGGAAGAGCTAAGCTGTTGACTATCCTGCATCTTGTGTCCTTTCCTGGACAATACTTTTTGTCTGCAGATGAATTAAAGAAATTCTTGCCCAGTGGCTACCTTGCCACAACTGGAGCAACTCCATATGTAGGTAATGATGCTTAATATCCTCTTTGAAGTGTGAAGGTGGTACAGTCAAGAGCAGACATGTCTCCTAGTCAAAAGATTTATAAATAATGAAATGGTTATAAATGCCACATTTTACAGATCTCTAATGCTTTTGAAGACTATCTATCTATCTATCTATCTATCTATCTATCTATCTATCTATCTATCTATAGTATATCTGAACTGCTAAACTGTGACTACTCTTAGTTTCTTATTATTTGAATAATATTGGAATCATCTTATTATAATTAAATCAGAATCTAAAATTGTCATAAGTCTACTACCTGACCTTAACTTGCATTACTTAATCATCCTAATCAGTTTGTAATTGCAGTTATAAAGGACTGGATTTAAGCCTTGTATTCTTACAAGTTACAGAGGCACAATACCTATTTAAGAGTATCAAAATTTATACCAATGAAAACCTTAAACCTGTATCAATATTTAAATTCTGTACCAATGTAAAAAAACATAACTTCAATTCTGAATCAAAATGTGAAGATTCCTACCAATGTAAGATTATGGCTATAAAATATTTCATTTATGAGTAAATTTAGTAATCTATTCCCATACATCTAATATCTTATAATATTACTCTATTCCCACTTTTTCTTTCCTCCCCCTTCCCTTTACCTAAGAAAGAAAGGATAGAGAAGACAAAAGGTCTCCAAGCCAGCTCAGTTAGTTTACAAGTTCTCCAGAGCAGGAGTGAGGATTAAAAAGAAAAAAGACAATTAGACAACATTGTAGCATGACCCCAGCCAGCTCTGAGGCTGAGGAGGGTTTAATTTTTTCCAGTCTGCTTTTATAACATTTTAATTACATGCAGATAATAAGGTCAAGCAGTACAATAAAGCACAAAGAGTCAAGGAACAAGCAAGGCAATAAACAATGTCCCATGATCACTCCTGTGATCACTGTTTCTAAGGGCTTATCATGATGATCAAGATATTTGAGCCTTCTTCCTTTAGCTTTTTTCTTCCTCAAGCCAACTTCTTTGTTCTAGCCTAAAATCAGATTCCTGCCTGAACTTACATCCCTGTTCTAGCCTAAAATTAGAGTCCTGCCTGAGTTTACTTCCTTGTCCTGGCCCAATGTCAGATTCCTGCCAAGTGGCCCCAAAATCTCTCCACACCTCCCCCTTTTTTATCCATTAAAAAGCCTGTGCCTGTCTTAGGTCATTCTGACAAGAATGCCTTCCTTACCTGTCAAGGAATATACATTATCAAAAGCAATGCTATTCTGTCTTAGGTTGGTAAGGCTCTGTAAAGAACTTATCCATCATTGGCTGGCAGCCTGTTAAATTAATAACTCTGTCTGGGGGTTCATTTTTAGTTTCAAGCCAAGTATTTTGGCCATCAACATGTTGATGTTGTTAAATACAGGTTTTATCACAATGGGCAGGAATAAATGTATTCCCAGGACAAGAAGGGTTAGCATGATCAAGCTATATATGCCATTCTTAAAGCTTGACCAAGATGGAAATACTGACCTCAGGCCACGGATTATTTTATCAGCTGTATCTCTAGCATCAAAGCTCAGCAGAGCAGCATATTTTAAGTTCATAGTCTCACTATGCAAAGTTAAAACATCCAGAGAAGTGTTAGAATTATGCCAAATACACTGCAAGTGCCTTTGAACTTTTCCCCAATTATAGTGACCATCATTGTAAATTTTAGAAGTAACAAAAATCCATTGGCATTTAGCATGACACCTGAGATGGCTCCTTACTCTTAGACTCTGGACCTCCTCTCCAATAATTTGAATAGTATCATAAAGAGTGTCAATCCATTGTTTCAAATGTCTATCTAGGTCCTCTTGAATATTCAAAACATTAGTAACATTTTTTGCTGAATGATTAACAAAAGTAGCTGTTGTAACTTGTGTCAAAGTAATTGTAGAAGCAGTGGTGCTAGCTATTAATGTAATTAAACTATATCAGCAACAATCAAGCCTACTATCCTCTTGTTTCTGTTTAAAGCCTGACTCACTTCTTCCAGTACTTGCAAGTTTTTCAGAATACAATACCAAGGTCCCATTATACTAACAGATAATAAAACAAAAGCCGGTTGATAGACCACGATAACAGATATGCCAGTTTTCAATACACTAACACAATTAGAAAGTGTTCAATCAATTCAACTTGTAGAACAAAATTTTAACATGACCAATTAATAAAAAGTTAGGAGCCTTAAAACATGCACTAACACTCGTTCCAAATCTAGATCCTGTCCCAATTTTATCCACTGCAAATGTAAGTTCATACAAGGCAGTGATTAACTTTCAAATATGTCTCTGAAAATGTCTAGAACCAGGCTTCGGAATGAAGTCTGTTATTTCCAATATTGGATTGATTTCCAGACCAGTCCATGATTGAGTCAGAATAACTGATTACATTAAAGGGAAGAGAGGACACATTATAACTTCTCTTTTTGATTCTCTGTCCCACAAGTTCTAAAATCTTGAGGCAAGGCAGCTTGTCCCATCTGGGATATAGGCAAGCAAAGGTAGGTCAGGAACATATGTCCAATACAGCTTCCCAGTCAGCATTGTCAGGACACTCAGCGAGCTCACAGGTCAGCATCATACTTTGTCCCAGCATCAGCATGTCTCACCAATCACTCTGGCAGCTAGCATGTTCCTTCAGCATCCTGCAGAAAAAACTTCCCCATATTAAATACCTGATCAGGATCATGCCATGTGCCAGTAGGTGGATCCTTCCATTTCACCTAGGCCTAAGTATGCCTAGTTGTAGGGTGCCATAGACACTCAGTTCCTTGGCATCCAAATGTTTTAAAAATTTAAAATAAAAAGAACATAATTTAAATAAATTTGTGGTGTACATGAGTATAACTCCCCCTTTTTATTTTATAAAGATATTGTTTTAAAGTTCCACAGTAACTATTTCTCAACACCTTGTCCTTGAGGGTTATAAAGAATCCCAGTAATATAGGTAATATTAAATTGTCAACAAAACATCTCAAATGCTTGACTGTAATAGTCAGTTCCATTATCTGTTTTAATCTGATTTGGAACATCAAGCATAGAAAAACAATGTAGGCAATGCCTAATTACATATTTAGTCGCTTCTCTTGTTAATGCAGTTGCAATTAGAAGCCTGAAAAGGTGTCAATAGTCACATGTACATATTTTAATTTTCCAATATCAGAAATATGAGTAACATCCATTTGCCATAATTGATTAGGTATAAGTCCTTGAGGATTAACACCATTATGTGGTACAGAAAGAAACTGAGGACATTCAGGACAAGTCTTTACAATTTGACCTGCACATTCCCTAGAAATGCCAAATTGATGTCTCAAGCTATTATTATTTTGATGATGTAAAGAATGAGATTGTTAGCCGGGCGTGGTGGCGCATGCCTTTAATCCCAGCACTTGGGAGGCAGAGGCAGGCAGATTTCTGAGTTCGAGGCCAGCCTGGTCTACAAAGTGAGTGCCAGGACAGCCAGGGCTACACAGAGAAACCCTGTCTCAAAAAACCAACAAAACAAAACAAAACAAAACAAAACAAAACAAAACAAAACAAAACAAAAGAATGAGATTGTTTGGCTAATTGTTCCTGTGTAGGGCCTATAATCTTCTGGGCATACAAATTTGCTCTGGCATCCCCTGACTAAGGGATCCAGGCAATCCAGTATGAGCTCTTAAATGTCCTACACCATAAGGAACAGTATGTTCTCTTAAATTGAGTTGAATTTGAATAATTGCAAAATTTGAGAATTAGCAGTATCTAAAAAAGGAACAGTTTTAAGTAACTGCAAACCATGAGCTATATATTGGCTATCAGTATACAAATTAAAAGCTTGATTTTTCAGCATTTCAAAAACAGCAGCTACAGCATGCAGTTCAATTATTTGTGCTGAAGCAGGAGAAAACGCAAGAGAATGAACATGTGATCCAATCACATATGCTGCCTTCCCATGAGATGAGCCATCTGTAAATACAGTAAGTGCACTCTCTATGCATAAATTTACAGGGAATACAAAAGCATGCATAGAGGAAAATTGTAATAACTTGTCTTTTGGATAGTGATTACCAATTTTTCCTGAAAAGTTTGCACATGCAATAGGCCAAATCTCAGTATTCTCCAATACCCAATTTAATTGCTGTTTGGAATAATAAATATTTCATTAGGTTCTTTTCCAGAATACTTCCTTGATTTTATCCTACAATTCTGTATTAATACAGCAACAGCTTCATAATTGGGTGTTAAAACTTTACTTGGAGATGAAGAAAGATGAATCCACATTAATGGTCCCTTTTGCCAAAGGACTGCTGTGGGCATGTGAGTTGTAGCAACGATGCAAACAGCCAACAATTGATCATAGATTATATAATGTATCTGTTGCTGACTAATAGCTTCCTCTACCCTTTTTAAAGCTATTTGTCCCTTATCAGTTAATTGTCGAGGGGAATTAGGATTTGCATCCCCCTTGAGAATATCAAACAAATTTAATTTATTCTGTGTGGTAAGCTTAAGATGAGGTCTTAGCCAATTAATATCTCCTAACAACTTTGAAAATCATTTAAAGTAAGTAAATTTTTTAATTTGAATTTTCTATGCCACAATTTGTTTAGTATATAACTTATGTTCCAAATATTGATAAAGATATTGCTTTTGAATCTTTTCTGGAACAACCGCTCCCCAAAATTTTAAAGCTTGTTGTATAAGAGCAAAGGTTTGAAGTAAAACGCCTTCAGAGGGATCAGCTAATAAGATATCCATATAATGAATAATATACAGTGAAATATTCAAAGTCCTAACTTCTTGTATTGAAGCAGTGACAAATTTTTGACATAATGTAGGGCTTTCATGAAGCAAAACTTCCCAACGAAATTGCTTCTTGGGTTCTTTAAAATTACAAGGTCACTAAAAGTAAACACTTTACAATCAACAGAATGCAAATGAATAGTATAAAAGCAATCCTCTGAATCCATAAGAATTCTGTAAGAATTTGCTAGAATGGCAGCTGGAGTAGGCAAGCCAGGCTGCTATGCCCCCACAAGTTCCATAGCCTCATCAACCCTTCACAAACTCTGCAACAATCTCTACCTGCCAGATTTTTTTTCTTAATTACCAATATGTGTGAGTTAGAATCCTGAGCCTGTGATCGAACTGCCAACTACAGACAATGGAACACTGGCAGTTTAACTACAATCTTCAAATTTCCCTTGCAATTCCAGTGCACAACTACAACTTTGGAAAGCAAAACTCAACTCCAACAAACAATCCAGTCTCTCCAAAACCACCAAGTGAATCATCCATGTTACAAAGTTTGGCTGCCAATTTCTGCACATGAACCCATGATGGTACAGCCTTCAATACCTCAAAGAGACACTGCCCCAGATTCTACCTTTTATAAGTCTCATTTCTAGGATAAGAATTACACAAAATATTATCCCAATTTAGAGGTATCTTTAGAGACCTGTTTCCCTGGGTTGGCTCATGCCACATGCTGTTGTTCTGAATCACTCCAACTCTGAGTTACCAGTTTTAAGCCAACTTTCTGTTACCAATGTTACAAATTTTTAATCATACCCAATAACTTGTAAGTCAATAATCTATAACCAAAACATGTAGAACATATTTATACTTTTAAAATCAGACAGAAACAAAAATGAAGTGGCCACACACATCCTCTATATTTAGACTGGACAAAATTCTTACTTCTTCTAGCTATTATTTCAAGAAGGGAGCACCCTGTCACTGCTGATCCCAATAAATACAGTCACTGAGATTTTTTCTAGAAAAAACAACCATCAGTTTACTTGCCATAGAAGTCAAGAAACTGCTGGCCCCTTTAAGAGCAGCTTTTACAGACAATCAGCTCCTGGCAGGGCTTCTCCAAAGGCCAATTGAGACTGCTTTTTTGTTTGTTTGTTTTTGTTTTTGAAATGAGTTAAAACTAAATCAAGGGGTGAATGACCATCAGATAAAATTTTTACCATTTTTTCTTCTGAAAATGAAAAACAGGACAACATTCAAACAACTAAATGAAAACTCAGACATACATTGACAGACATGGGCAGATTGTTGCACAAAAGATAGACAATACACAAAAGGGAAGAGAAGTAGATGTCCCAAAGGGACCCAAATATCCTGCCTAAGGGACCCAGAACCAGACCTAACCATTCCTCCAGTAGGAGCCAGGGAAGAGGCAGGATGCCTCCTGACCTCCTCCTTCTCCGAGGAGAGCTCTGAAACAGCTTATGTTCATTTTCCTTCTCTTTCACTAAAGCTAGCCTGAATAACTGCTTTTCTCAAGCCATTCTGTCTCATGTCTAGGTTATAAACTACCTCTAGTCAGGGTCCAAAGACTAAAAGCACCTATGAGAATTATCTTTGCTTCTCTAGATTTTAGCATAACTCTAAATACATATGTACAACACATCTTACCACTACCCTGTCCTCCTACCATGTTTATTTTCCACTGGCCCAAATCTACTTTCCTTTGCATGTGTACATGCACTTTCTGTGGCATCCTTCACTGTACCCTGCTTACTGGAGCTCCAATATTGAGGTGCCATTTGACCAAGCCAGCTCAGTCAGTCAACAGGTTCTCCAGTGCAGGAGTGAGGATTAAAAAGAAAGAAAGAAAAAAAGACAATTAGGCAACATTATAGCATGACCCCAGCCAGTTCTGAGGCTGAGTCAGGTTTATTTTTTTCACAATCTGCTTTTATACCATTTTAATTACATGCCAGTAATCAGGCCAAGTGGTACAATAAATACAAATAGTCAAGGAACAAGCAAGGTAATAAACAAAGTCCCATGATCACTGAGCCTACTTCCCTGTCCTAGCCCAAAATCATATTCATGTCTGAAGCCTATTTCTTTGTTCTAGCCTAAAATTAGATTCCTACCTGAGTTTACTTTCTTGTCCTGGCCCAATGTCAGATTCCTGGCAAGTGGCCCCAAAAGCTCTCCACAGAAAGGAAAGACAAAATTCCCCAAGTCAAAAGCTTTCTTTTTAGAAATGAAGCTCTGAAAGCTGTCCCCCTGGCTCCCTGAGTTCCCATGGCAGGTCGCTGCCAAGCCGACCCCATGCTTCCAAATTCCCATGGCTTTTTGGGCTGCATTTCTTACAAACCCACACTTTGCTGCCACACTTTTGTTTCTGTAGGCCAGTAGATTCACCTTGTGAACCAAGAACACCACACAAACTTACTTTAGAATCAACAGGTAACACAATCTCTGGGCGCACCAGTTAGCAGTAAGCCATTCTAAGTAAATCTTCTGGGTGCGGATCCCAACGGATCTGCCACCTGCACTGGGCGCCTCCGCTACCTACATTTTGGCCTCCATGCTTATCTCCCATCCCAAAGCCAAGCCCCTGTCCTCTTCCACCATCCCTTTTACCCACCTGGAAGTCCCACCTACTAATCCAGTGGATTGGTTCCTTGAAATCTTTTTTCCATAGGAGAAGGTTCCCCAGAACTCACCTGAGTATGTCACTTCACTCCTCTTCCCAGGCAGCACCTCCTAGAGAAGCAGAATTAGTATCAAAATACAAACAGCACCAGGGTTTTCCACAACACATTGTGGTCAGAGCGCCTAGCAAGCACTATGGGCAGGTAGGTGAGAATGGACTTACCGGGCTCCTGCCTGCAAGGCATTATGGGAGCCTGGAGACTCCTGACTTTGTTGCTATATGCATAGTGGCACTGGTTGACTCCCAGCACTCTCTTTTTCCCCTTAGTTCTGAGGGAAACCCAGGAGAGCCGAAGAACTGCGGAGTAGGCTGCAATTTTGCATAAGAGTCTTGACCCGGATCTCAAACCTTCCCACAGGGTAGGTCAAGAGTGCAACCACAAGCTTGGATGTCTTGGCACTTATATACAGCATAGTTAGAAATGCTTTGAATGCTTAGGGTGAAGGGAAGGAACAGCGGAGGAGGTAAGTCATAATTCAGACCCGATACCATTTGGTAGGGCGGAATCTCGAGGGTGAGAGAGGAATTCTACCAACCTAAAGATTACCATTTGTGGGGCTATCAGGAACTAGTTTTATGGCCGTCCATAACTGTCTGTGACCCCCCCCCCCCATTACCTTTCTTTTACCCTACTTCAGCAGCTCTTCCTCACAGAACTCCTCTGGGCAGTCCTATTCTTCTTGAGAAGGTAAGGCTCCTGGGACCAACATCCTGACTCTGCAGAGTCAGGGCTAAGGCCCTCCTTCCAGAGTTCTGGGACTTCCTTCCCCTGCTTGGCAGCTTGCTTAGCTCCCAAAATCCACCTCACCCTTTTCTTTATCTTTTGCAGTCTTTTCCTCATCCTCCTGCCAGCCCCGGTCCATCCTCAAGGAGCAAGGTTCAACCAGCTTCAGCCAGAAACAAAGCCAGAGTTCTAGGAACTAATCTGTTTTGCCTAGAGCCTCCTGACCCACACCTGCCTCTCAGTCTGAGAACTTGGGGCAGGACCCTGTTTTCTTTGTGTAGTCCCCCTCGATTTCCCCTACCCTCTCAAGCTTTTTGGTTGACGCAAAGCTGTGTAATCTCCATGTTTAGCTATTGGGAGAGGAGTTGAAGGGACCTCCCAGGAACTTCTCTTGGGTCATCAGACTTAGAAAGGTGCAGTGAAAAGAATTTCTTTCAAAAGAGCTTGCATAAGTTTCCAGAAGGTCTCTATGGTAGGGGTGTAGGGGTGGGGTTTACTGTGGGTACACCAGGAGGGATGATATTCATGTGTGTGGATGGCTAGTGTGTGAGATCTTACAAAGCATCTTTAAGTATCCTCTTCTCAGGACCTTGCAAGGAAGATGAAATTAGGGCCTTTTTGGGGTTGGGAATTTCTAGGAATCAAGGGGTACACATGCTTTCATTTAAGACACAGCAGGAGTCATTTGAAGCTTCCCCTCAGTTCCACTGTGGCTACAATCTATGCCTTTCTTTCTTTCTTTCTTTCTTCCTTCCTTTCTTTCTTTCTTTCTTTCTTTCTTTCTTTCTTTCTTTCTTTCTTTCTTTCTTTCTTTCTTTCTTATTATTAGATATTTTCTTAATTTACATTTCAAATGCTATCTTGAGAGTTCCCTCTACCTTCCCCCTGCCCTGCTCCCCTACCCACCCACTCCCACTTCTTGGCCCTGGTGTTCCCCTGTATTGGGGCATATAAAGTTTGCAATACCAAGGGGCATCTCTTCCCAATGATGGCCAACTAGGCCTTCTTCTTATGCCTTTCTTTTAATACCACTCCATTCCATATGTTCAGCTATTTCTCCCATAAAGGCTCCTATGTTTGACCTCTTAACTTTGCAGTTGTGCTTGGGAATGCCTCTCCTACACAGATTGAACTTCTCTCATACACAGGAACACTCACACATATACAGAGATCTTGGCATTGAAGGGAAGAAAGGTTGAGCATTTGGATGGAGTCATGGTCTTAGCCAGGATAAAAATCTCTCCTAGGCTGTCCTCCATTTCCTTATCTATTCCTTCCTTTGAATGCTGACATGTACCTGGGAGAGGAGTTGAAGGCACCTTCCAGGAACTCCTCTTTGGTCCTCAGACTTAAAGAGGTACAGAGAACAGATTTTCTTTCAGAAGGGTTTGCAGAGGTTTACGGAAGTTCTCCATGCCAGCAGGGTGAATGGCCAGACACAAAGAGTGTAGATATTCTTGTGAGTAGATGGCCATCCTATAAAAAGGATCATTAACTGTCCTCTTCTACGGACTCTGCACAATAGATGAAATTAGGACCCTTTTGGGGCTAGGAAGTTCTAGGAATCAAAGGGTACATGTGTTTTCGTTTACGAAACAGCACATGGTATTTGAAATTCTTCCCCAGGTCTATTGTGTGGCTACAGTCTGATTGTCTGTTAATACCACTCCATGTGTTCAGGTATTTCTCCTCTAAAGACTCCTAAGTTTGAGCTCTCAACTTTGTAATTGTGCTTGGAAATGGTTCTTCTAAACACAAGTGAACATCACATACACACCTACACACACACACACACACAGACACACACAGACACACACAGACAGACAGATACACACACATATTCTTGCATCAAAAGGACGGAAGGTAGAGCCTTATGGTGGAGTCATGGTCATGGCCAGGATAAAAATCTCTCCTACGCTGTCCTTCCTCCTCTCCTTATCCATTCCTTCCTTTGAATACTGACGTGTACCTGGGAGCCATCTGCTATGTATGCCCTCTTCCCTATATATCCATCCCTATGGCCAACACTATTACTTGAGTCTTTCTTATCCTTGCCAGAAATTGTGTATTTGTTTCTTTCCACTTCTCTCTCCCATTCCTGGTTTCAACCAGATGATCTTTCTCAGAATAACATGGTCAAAATTAGGAAGATTTAGATTAGCACTGTCTACTTGTGGGGCTGTGATGACTCCCCTTCCTTTTCCCACTTAGCCCTTACCTCTTCTCCTCCCATGAATCAATTCTCTCTGCTTAATTTCATGGTCCACAACTCTCATGCTCTGTTTCTTTACCCTGGATGCCTTCCAGAATTCAAAAGGAGAAAAGAGTTATGTACATACAGTAGCACAATGTGTGTGTCAGTTTGAGTATGTGTTGATGTGTGTGTATTGGAATGTATGTGTGTATATCTGTGTGGATTTTATGTGTATATGTGAATATGTGTCAGTATGTGTGTATGTGTCAGTTTGAGTGTGTGTGTGTTGTATGTGTTGGTATGTGTGTGTGTATGTGTTGGTATACATGTGTCTATTGCATGTGCATGTGTGTGTATGTGTCATAATGAGTATGTGTGTATCTGTGTGTGTTTTATGGTGTGCATATATGTGAGTATGTATGTGTTTGGTTGCATGTAGAAGAGCCATTCCCATGCTGGCTTTTATTCTATTTCTACCCCCCACTTTCAACCTCAGCTCTTTCTTTTCCTTTGTTTCCTTATTTCTTTTTCTTTTTCTTTTTTTTTTTTTAAGATTTATTTTATTTTATTATATGTAAGTACACTGTAGCTGTCCTCAGACACTCCAGAAGAGGGAGCCAGATCTCGTTACGGATGGTTGTGAGCCACCATGTGGTTGCTGGGATTTGAACTTATCACCTTCGGAAGAGCAGTCGGGTGCTCTTACCCGCTGAGCCATCTCACCAGCCCCCTGTTTCCTTATTTCTAAACACCAATCTTCTACTTCTGTTTTTTTTTTTTTAATTTAGTTTCATTTAAAAATTATTTAGCTTCCTTCTTTGTCTGAAGGATGATGATTTAGTTTTCTTATATGCATTGACCTTCACTACTTTCCGAGTAGAGTCATAGTTTTGGCTTCATAAACATTTACCTTATGGTAGCTATATATTATTCATAATCAAAACATGTTTTGTAGTGTAGTAAATTTCCTTGGAATAAACATCTCTTCCCCCAGTTTGTTTTGATTTTCTATGTACATGTCAATCATCTATTCCCTGATTTTTTGTTGGATGTATGTATCTTCTTAATGTGTCAGCATCCTGGAATTTCTATCACTTTCATCTTGATGATAGATATATATTCTTTTAGGAGTCTTCTGTTCTCCTCCTCCAGTCTGTGTTATGGTTGCTCTCTGGGCTTGTCACCTAGATGAAATGTCCATAAATAGTCATCCATTTTTTGTTGATCTCTGTCTCTCTGTTTCTTTGTCTATGTCTTTCTCTGTCTCTCTCTCTCTCTTTCCTCTCTCCTCACCATTTTAGGGAATCACATGTCCCATCTATTTCCCAAGAATTCATATAGGTTTGTGTTGTTGTTACTGTCATTTAAGTTCTCATGTCTGAGAAGATCTTTTGTCTAAGCTCACTCTTGGCAGATAGTTTGGCTAGGTATAGAATTCTATGTTAAACAGTGTTTTTCCTCAGCCTCTGAGGGTCTTCACTGCCTGTTGATGTTGCTATTGAAAATCTTCTGCCACTTTGGTTG
Source organism: Mus minutoides (assembly GCA_902729485.2). Classification (NCBI taxonomy): domain Eukaryota; kingdom Metazoa; phylum Chordata; class Mammalia; order Rodentia; family Muridae; genus Mus; species Mus minutoides. Next base: position 111,266 of record LR750017.1, read on the forward strand.
TGGATCCTTTATCTTGTTCTATTCTCACTCTCTTTACTGGAAATTTTATTTATTTTCCCCTAGTGGAATAGACTATCACATGTAGTGCCTTAATGCAGTTGTATCTTTTCCCATTGGCTGGGTGTGAGTATAGACTTCTACTATAGGGACTCAGTTCTTAGATTCTGGAAATTTTCTTCATTTTTAGAGCTTCCTTTATCTACTACCTTTGTCTGGAACTGTTTTTTTTTTTTTTTTTTTTTTTTTTTTTTTTTTTTTTTTTTTTTTTTTTTTTTTTTTTTTTTTTTTTTTTTTTTTTTTTTTTTTTTTTTTTTTTTTTTTTTTTTTTTTTCATGTGTATCTCCTACTATTTTCCATTTAACTCATCTTTCTCCAACTTTTGAAAAAGAAATTATTAACTTTCCTAACGACATATGTTATTTAAAATACAAAAACCAGCCAGGCGTGGTGGTGCATGCCTTTAACCCCAGCACTTGGGAGGCAGAGGCAGGTGGATTTCTGAGTTCGAGGCCAGCCTGGTTCACAGAGTGAGTTCCAGGACAGCCAGGGCTATACAGAGAAACCCTGTCTCGAAAAACCAAGTAAATAAATAAATAAATAAATAAATAAATAAATAAAATAAAATACAAAAACCTCTGTGATGTTTTAAATATTCATAGCCCAGAGTATTTTGTCAATAGCCATTTGTTCTTGACTTAAGATGTTTTATCCCATTGTGTCTGTCAGTCGTAGCTTAGAAAATTCTATCCCTTCTGTTTTCTCAGTTTCCTCTAAGTGCCTTTTTGTTTTGTTTTGTTTTTCTCCATCTTTCATACCAGAAACTCGTCTCAGATTCCTTATGGTCCTTGATAGTCAATCACATTTTAGAGAAAGGTACAAAGGAACTGATTGGTGTCTGTGTATGTATATGTGTGTATATCAGAGGGGTTTGTGTTCTGGAAGTCTTACCATGAACTGATATGGTAGTTAATGAACTGTTTCCCAGAAGTGCCCCAGATATTGTACCTGGAGATAATTTCCCTTGAGATGGGTCTTCTTCAGAAAGGATGTCTCTAATTTCTTTCGTGGGATGTAAATGCTAGCAGCTTTCTGGGAGATGTGTGGGATCAGTTGTATGGGAAAGGCCAGACTGTTACTTACGATTTTTTTTAACAGTCTATTTGAATGTGTTACTCTGGTTGTTCAGATCCAGTAGAGATTATTTTTTTTTAGATTCCAGATTCTTTTGGTCCACAGGGGGAGTGGTTGATACCTATTTGGCACACAGAAACAAAGAGAAACTATAGAGACTTTCCTACTTCTGTTTAAGATCTTTAACCCACTCTCCTATTTCTCTAAGACAGGGTCTCACCATGTAGTCTAGGCTGGCCTTGAAGTTGTGATCTGACTGCCTTAGCCTCCTGGATTACACGGTTATGGGCATGCACCACTACAGCTGGCTCCAAGTCTTCTGTCTCCAGCTTACTCTTAGCTCATTTTCACAGGTGTCTGGGGGTATGATGTAGGGTCTGCTTCATTCTTGTTCTCTGCTTGGGTGAGCTCTCTTGTGTCTTTTGGATTCTGACACTTTGCCTCTTCTTGATTTTTGTTCCCATGAATTTTATCCAATTATTCATTCATCCTAGTGGTACTTAGAAGGCAAAACTAAATTATATATTTAGCTTGTCATTTTACTGTGAAATTCTTGCTTGATATAGTGAAGTCATATTTATCTTTCTAGGTTGCTGATCCTGATTCATTATTTTACAATAAATAATCTTTGTTAATTGTTCAGCAAACATCACTCTTTTTCTTTATGGTCACCAAGCCTGTCCTCCAGATTATAGGGTGAACCTATGATTCACACTAAATCTTAAATCCCAATACCCCAAAGCAACTACTGGTAACACGTTCCTCATTTTTACATGTATATGAAAACACTTATGTATATTATAATTATAGTTATAGTACACTGAATCCATTTTACATTCAATTTTTCCCATGGTGCTGTGTATCTAACTCTAAGAGCTTCAAGAATACCAGACAAGCAGTGTATGACACACAGATATCACCAGCCTCAGTTTTTACTAATATAACAAACAAACACATCCCTTAATTATTAAATATCCCTTTTAAATGTTCTTTCGCTCTTTGTGGCTGCTGTCACTGTAGACAGAGCACAGCAGTGAACATCCTGCTCCCTAACACATTTCATGAGTAAGTGTTTTTGGATTATCCCCTCAGGCTTGCTCTCTGAGATGTAATCACTAAAGGAACAGATAGAAATGTTTCAAGGTTCATCATTTGTATTGCCAAACTATTTTCAAGACTCGTTGTGCCAATCCGAGTATTTGCCTTCAGGCAATGGGTAGGTCCACTTCAAGACATGCCAGCCAACTTTGAGCATTGTCTCTTGAGAGCTTCCTACATGAAGTGATGCACCTGTCTCTCTTAGAGATGACATCGTTCAGAGACCCTTACACAGAGACACAGACTTGTGCTGTTGAACAGCTCCTGGCCTGGTGCACATGTTCAGAATGGGATATCAGCACATAGGGTGTGGATCCCATGTTCCCTGTGTGTAGGAGCTGTTGGAAAGAGTGGTTGGTGCCACTATCCTTAAATGGTTTACCTCTGATTGTTGAATTTTGGGAAGCTCATGAGAAAGGCTGGCCCTACATAGATAAGGAAGCTGAGGTGTGTATTAGCTGGTGTGGATTTATTTTGATAAATCACAGGGTGCTATGCAACTTCACAAAGGTATTTGTTTTGGCTCATGGCTTCAGAGGTTCAGAGTCCCCTTGGCTCAGTCTCTGGTGATGACCTTCTTGTAGGTTGAATCCCAAAGTGGCATAGGACATCCCGTGATGGACACACAGGAGTGCCATTGCTCATCTGTGTATCCTGTCTTCTCTTTTTTCTTCTGTTGAGCTCCTGCCTAAGTTCCTGGGGGAGAGAGGTGTCATGAACAGTATTCAAATCATAGCAAGGACCAAGATGATAAAGAAGGGCTCAGAGGAGAGGTATTTTTGGGGTTCGGCAGTTAGTAAAACTCCTTGAAGATCAGGGGTGGCACTTTCCTTGCCCATTGCTACATTTTGCCAACATAAAACAGTTGCCTTTTAAGGCAAACTGGGGAGGAAATTTAGTTGGAAGAGTGCTTGCCCGGTATGCCCTAAGCTCTGGGTACTGTTCTCCAATACCACACAAATCAGGACTCCAGAGGTGGAGGCAAGAGGATTAGAAGTCCAAGGTCACCTTGGCTTTGTGATTTGAGGTCAGCCTGGAGTACAGGAGACACTGTCTGAGCAAATAAACCATGCACAGACACAAAAAATACCCAGCGATATTAAGACAGAAATGGTGCCTTGATTCTAGGAGATTCTCTTAGACAAGGGACCTGTCTTTCTACCTGGAAATGCCTGCTGATCCAAGTCCTGAATCAGCCCTGGCTGCTTCTGGAGCTTCCTGGTCAGGATGGAGAGACTCAAGGTTTACCTTGTCCCTTGTCCAGTTTGAAGACACCCTCAGATTCCTTATGCCTGAGTTAGTGGCAAGGTTTGTAAAACACTGTTTTAGGTAATTGCTAAGACAATAGCTAGCAGAAGAGGTAATGATAGCCAGGAACTCTCCTTCGCTGATGCAAATCAATTAGTGGTTAGTGTGTGAGGTTTACTTTCTTTGGGTTTTTTGTTTTCAAGAGCTATAAAAAGTTCATTGTTACTGCCCAATGTCTGAGAGAAGCAATTTTTTATGCAAGACCCCCCACTACTGTGGTTTAAGCCTCTGATGCTCTCTGAAGACAAATGCAGAAAAGGAGGAAAAGCTTGGTGTTTTGTTAGTCAACCAGCAACATTAGGTTTTATCTAGCAAGTATGGGCGGGCTCTGTGGACCATGGGTGGGGCTAAGCCATGGGTGGGGCTAAGCCATAGAGCTTGGGTTCAAAGTCTGCTCTCTCAGGCTGTCATGGAACCTTCTCAGAGGAGTTTCTGAAGGGGAGGCTCATTGTATGGGCACAGGGTAGGCTCCATGGGGAGAAGCTAATGCTGTAGAAGACAAGGACTCTTTTGAGCCCTGAGGGATGGAGTTCTTGACCTGGCCCTTCCTCTACTGTGTTATCTGGGTTTCTATGGAGACAGACATAGTTGTAGCTCTGCTCCCAATAGTTGAATGTTTCTAATGGGATCTTGTGCAGATGAAGGGGTGACAGGCAAAGAGGCCACGAAGGATCCTTTCCTAGAATCTTCAGATGGAGTATGGCCCTTCCATCTTCTCTGGGGGTGTCTGGCTCCCAGAACGTGGGGGAACACAGTAGGCTTGTGTTGTTGAAACTGCTGAGTCTGGTGGACTGGGCTCAGTGTTCTCATGCTTGCTCCTCTCTAAGGCCACTTTGAAAGTCTTCCCATGTCTTTTTTTAGGTAAAAGACTTCCAAAGGCAGGGCCTGTCTCTTCCAGTATCTAGACCACTAGCCTGTGGGCTTCTACACCAAGGCTGTCTCTCTCTGCCCCTTGCCACACCCCCCTCACCACAGCCCTGGCTCCTCCTCCCCAAGGATGCAACTCCTTAGCCCCACCAAGACCTCAGCACACAATGAGGCTGTGTAGGGGCTGCCTAGCCCAGTCCCTTCACTTGTTTGGGTTGGCATAGGTCTCCCCACCACAGGGAGGTGTAGAAGACTCACTAACCACAGAGTGCTGGCTGCCCAGGCCCCTCCTTCCCTCCGTGTTCCTGGGCAGGTGGAAGGGAGAGGGAGAGCTGGTGCTCACATAAAACATGCTTAGAGGAGGAGGTAGGGGTACGCCAGGTCCCGGCAGACTGAGATGGGTATTTGATGCCCATTCCAACCCATTCCAGCCTTTGCTGCTCCAGAGGCTACATGCCTTGAAAATCCTCATCACCCACCTTGAGTCTAGGAGTTTGCTGTCTTGGTCCTACTTTCCAACTGGCTGGGCCTTTGGCAGCTCCTTGGCCATGGAGTCTGGAAAGTTGGCCTCTATGATTCAGTCTGTGGTAGCGAGTGGTGGCAAAGGTCCCCTCCTTTAGCCTGTGTGTGTTTATCTGACCTTCATTTCCTCTCATCTTTATGTTCCCCTTGGATAAGGTGGAGGAGCAAGGGGGAGAGGAGGCGGAAAGCCAGGGTAAGGAGAAGGAGGATCAGAGGAGTAGGAGGAGCAGATTGCTGAGAGACTGGCGGAGTAGAGGGGTAGGGAAAGAGGAGGAGGGTAGAGGTTGGGTAGTGGAGGGGGAACACTGGAAAGAAGGCTTCTTGGAGTCCTATTGACGGACAGGAAGCAGAACTTTTCTTGGTTCAGGTTGTTAGGTCACTAAGGACACTGGAGTTGGCACTGGCCTGGGAGTGATGAAATCCAAGGGGAATGCAATATGCCAGGCCCGCCTCCTCATCACCACTATAAAGCACTATCAGCCTTTTCTAACTCACCTGAGCAGCTCTCTCTTCTCTCTGCCTACTCACTCACTTACCTGCTCACCTCTCTCAAAGCCATGGCCACCTGTAGCCGCCAGTTCACCTCCTCCAGCTCCATGAAGGGCTCCTGTGGCATTGGGGGTGGGTCTAGCCACGTGTCTTCTGTCCTGGCTGGAGGATCCTGCTGGGCTCCCAGCATGTATGGGGGCATGTCGATTACCTCCTCTCGCTTCTCCTCTGGGGGAGCCTGTGGGATTGGAGGTGGTTATGGTGGGGGCTTCGGAAGCAGTGGTTTTGGTGGAGGACTTGGTAGTGGATTTGGTGGTCGATTTGATGGATTTGGTTGTAGTTTTGGAGCTGGTCTTGGTAATGGGCTTTTGATGGGCAGAGAGAAAGTGACCATGCAGAACCTCAATGACCGCCTGGCCACCTACCTGGACAAGGTGCGGGCCCTGGAAGAGGCCAACAGAGACCTGGAGGTGAAGATCCGTGACTGGTATAGGAGGCAGCAGCCCACTGAGGTCAAGGACTACAGTTTCTACTTCAGGACCATTGAGGACCTGAGGACAAATGTGGGTGGCTCTGGTAGATGAGAGGTCAGAACTACAGTGGCCTTTAGCAAAGACAGTTTTAGAGAGTCTAATACATAGGCAAGAAGACTAAAGACCTTTGGATGTTAATGGTCATAGTTATCCAGAGAAGTGGCTTTACGACAAGGACTTTTCAGAGAAGTCGTTTAAGAACATCTATTCCTTCAGGTGGACCTGGGACCCTGACTCTTATTTTCCTGAGGGACACTTTATGCTGCAAGCTCAGCTCCTTAACTCTGGGCTAAGGATATGGGTGATGGTAACATGAGTGCACCCCATATAAACTGAGCTGTGTAGAGAAGTAAGTAATCAGCTGTCAGAAGCTTTAGGAGCTGACCTGCTGGGCTTGGGGAGGCTCCTTTGCTCCCCTCTGTCCTTCTACCTTTAGTCATAGGGTCTCTGGGTGATCTGACTTCGTATCTTTGCATGTTCAATTTCTAGATCATTATTGCCACCCAGGAGAATGCACAGTCCACTTTGCAGATCGACAATGCCAGGCTGGCAGCTGATGACATCAGGACCAAGTGAGCAACCAGAATGCTGGGCTGAGGGCTGAGGGCTGAGGGCTGAGGGCTGAGGGCAGAGGGCTGAGGGCTGAGGGCTGAGGGCTGAGGGCTGAGGGCAAAGGGCAGGGGGCAGAGGGCAGAGGGCAGGGACAAAAGCAGGGCCACCTTCAGCTTTGACTTCTCTCCTCCCAGGTATGAGAATGAGATGTTCTTGCGAGAGTCCGTGGAGGCCGACATAAATGGCCTGCGCGTGGTGTTAGATGACCTGACCCTGTCCAGAGCCGATCTGGAGATGCAGCTTGAAAACCTCAGGGAGGAGCTGGAATTCCTGAAGAACAACCATGAGGAGGTGTGGCTCCTGTTGGGTTTGTGGATGGAGGGTTGGTGTGGTGAGTTTCCCAGGAGAGGTGACCATGCTCTTGTGATCTTTCCTAGGAGATGCTTGCCTTGAGGGGTCAGACTGGTGGGTATGTCAATGTAGAGATGGACGCAGCCCCCGGTGTGGACCTCAGCCGCATTCTGAATGAGATGAGGGACCAGTATGAGCAGATGGCAGAGAAGAACCGCAGAGATGTCGAGGCCTGGTTCCTGAGAGAGGTAGGGACCTGCTTCCTCCCTACTCCATGCCTCTTGGCCAGGGAGGCTTTGGAGAGTCTCACACCTTCCCCTCTCTTCTGTCTCAGACTGAGAAGCTGAACAAAGAGGTGTCCTCTAGCAGTGATCTAATCCAGAGCAGCCTCAGCGAGGTGGCTGAACTCCGCAGGGTGTTCCAGGGCCTGGAGATTGAATTGCAGTCCCAGCTCAGCATGGTATGAAGAATGGGGCCCTAGTGCAGTCCTGTAGTCCCCATCCCTCAGGAGTCACCAGGGAATGAACCTGGAAGCCCATGGCATCCATTATAGAGATTGACAAATTAAATTCAGAATGTTGGGGAAACATTTTTTTTCTAATATGTCTTTTCTAAATACTGCTCCAGCTGGGGTCAAGTTCCATGTACCTATCTAAATAATGTGCCCACGGCCCAGCAGAGACAGAGGTGAGCATCACCATTGATCTTCATTCCCCTTTTCTTTCCTCACAGAAAGCATCCTTGGAGAACATCCTAGAAGAGACCAAAGGCAGATACTGCATGCAGCTGTCCCAGATCCAGGGTTTGATCAGCAGTGTGGAGGAGCAGCTGGCTCAGCTGCGCTGTGAGATGGAGCAGCAGAGCCAGGAGTACAACATCTTGTTGGATGTGAAGACAAGGCTGGAGCAGGAGATTGCCACTTACCGCCGTCTGCTGGATGGCAAGGATGTCCAGTGAGTTGGCCCTGAGACCTTGCTCACAGTACCTCTGCCTCTGCTGCTTCCTATGCATCTAATGCTCCTGTTTCTTCTCCCCTCATCCCAGCAGCTCCTCCTCACAGCACTCCTCTGGACAGTCCTGTTCTTCTCAAGAAGGTAAGACTCCTGGGACCAATAGCTTGACTCTGCAGAGTCAGGGCTAAGGCCTTCCTTCCAGAGTCCTGGGACTCCCTTCCCTTGCTTGGCAGCTTGCTTAGCTCCCAGAATTCAACTCACCTTTTGTTGTTGTTTTTTTAAATCTTTTGCAGTTTTTTCCTCATCCCCCTGCCAGCCCCAGTCCGTCCTCAAGGAGCAAGGCTGAACCAGCTTCAGCCAGAGAGAAAACCAGAGTTCCAGGAACTAATCTGTTTTGCCTAGAGCCTCCTGACCCACACCTGCCTCTCAATCTGAAGGCTTGAGGCAGGACCCTGTTTTCTTTGTGCAGTCCCCATCTGTCTCCCCTACCCTCTCATGGTGATAGGCTAATAAAGCTTTGTGGTTGATGCAAAGTTGTGTGATCTCCATTTTTAGCTATTGGGAGAGGAGTTGAAGGGACCTCCCAGGAACTTCTCTTGGGTCCTCATACTTAAAAAGGTGCAGTGAAAAGAATTTCTTTCAAAAGAGCTCGCATAAGTTTCCAGAAGTTCTCTATGGTAGGAGGTGGGGGTGGGGTTTACTGTGGGTACACCAGGAGGGATGATATTTGCTATATCCACTCCAGTAGTGACTCCCTGACAGGCTGGAAAGTCTGGGTGTGGTCGCGAGGCAAAAAGCTCATTTAAACTTAGTCTCCTGGAATTGTGGCATCCTGTATAAAGAATGCTCCACGGTCCTTGTTTTAGTTGGTAAATAGATCTGTGTGCTTTCCCTTAATATTGCTTTATTATAAATACTTCTAAAGATTGAAATTTTGACATATATCTATGTTAGATTCTAGGCAGTCCTTCATCCAATCTTAGCAAAGCATAGCCGAATTTTTGCCCACTTGCTCCAGAGAACTCGACCCACGCAGAAAAGGGGCCTGAGAGGGTCTGTGGCAGATATTCATGTGTGTGGATGGCCAGTGTGTGGGATCTTACAAAGTGTCATAAGTATCGTCTTCTAAGGACCCTGCAAGGAAGATGAAATTAGGGCAATTTTGGGGTTGGGAACTTCTAGGAATCAAGGGGTACACATGCTTTCATTTAAGACACAACAGGTGTCATTGGAAGCCTCCCCTCACGTCCACTATGGCTACAATCTTTACCTTTTTTAATACCACTCCATTCCATGTGTTCAGCTATTTCTCCCATAAAGACTCCTATGTATGACCTCTTAACTTTGCAGTTGTGCATGGGAATGCCTCTTCTACACAGATGTCTCCTGATTTCCCTCTGTCCCTGGGAAAGTTCCAAAATCCATTTTCCTTCTCTCTCTCTCTCTCTCTCTCTCTCTCTCTCTCTCTCTCTCTCTGTCATGTCACTTGTATATCTCCCCCCCTTTTTTTTTAAAAAAAATTTTACTCTTTTCATTTTATTTTATTATTTTAAGCCCTACTCCTTTTGCCTGAGGCAGTTCTTGACTGGGGACAAATGCCTGTTTAAAACTTTTCTTTTTCACTCCCATTTTCCACTGTCTAGGAGATGATTAAGAAGATGTATCCAACACAGTAAGCAACATTTTGTATTCATGCTAGCGCTGCCTTTAAACTTCATCTTTTCAAAATTGTTGCTGTAGATGTGAAAGGATACAGGCTAGACTGAGTCAGCATTGGCCCAGTGCTGATATCAGCTAGGGGTTGACAGGAGACGTGTGGTCTTCTCTCTGGCCCCTACAGAAAACACTCTTAGTTCTAGTTACATCAAGTTCTCTGCCTTCTCTGTATTGTCTGTGTTTGTTGCACCAATATGTCCATGTGTTAATTCATGTCTATCTTTGTTTCCTTGTCTGAATGACTGTTGTTCTATGTTTCATGTTGAAAAGAAAAAAAAAGGTTAAAATTTTATCTGCTGGGTATCCATTTCTTGATTCAGTCTCAGTTTACACAGCAGAGGCTGATTTAAGTTGCCCTGCCCTTTAGCCAGGAGTAACACACATCAGAGTAGCTTCTGCTGAAACAAAGGAGTCTGCAATTTCTTAGTTCTAAGGCAAAAAAGCTGATAGTTGTTTTTTTTTTTTTCCTAGAAAATTCTCTGCAATTGTGATTATTGGGTCCAGCAAATGACAAAGTGCTTTTTAACTTAAAATTATAGCTAGAAAAAGTAAAATTCTTTGATTTGTCTAAATTTATAAGATTCGTGTAGCCACTTCATTTGGGTTTTAGACTGGTCTTTAAGGTATAAATATGTGCTGCATGTCGTAGTCATAGAATATTGGCTTATAAGTTATTGGGTATGATTAAAATGGTGTAACATTGGTAATGAGAAAGTTAGCTTTAAATTGGTAACTCAGGGTTGGAGTCCTTTTAAACAACAACATGTGGCATAAACCAACCCAGAAAACTAGGCCTCTAGGATACTTCTAAATTGGGATAATACTTTATGTAATTCTTATCCTAGAAAGTAGACTTGTAAAGATAAGATTTAAAACAATGTCTCTTTAATCAAACATTAAATTTGCACTGTCATGCATTCATATGTATGAATTGGCAGCCAAACTTTGTAACATTAACGTGATGTTTCTGGTATTGATTTTTATGAAAGTAAATTATTTAAAATTGGGTTTTGCTCACCAAAATTTACACACACACACACACACACACACACACACACATATATATATATATATATATACACGTATATATATATATACATACACGTGTATATATATATATATATATATATATATATATATATATATATACACACACACACACATATACATATACATATGTATATTCTAACGTTGCATAAAAAACTTAAAAATTATAGTTAAAATAGCCAATGTTCCATTGACTGCAGTTTGCAGGTTGATCGCAAATTTAAGATTTTTAACTCATGTATATATTGTAATTAGGATGATTACAAGAGTAATCATCTTATGAGTGCCCTAATGTCGCTCATTGTGGCCATCCTTCCATATAAAGCAAAGATAGACTTTTATCTAGATATATTCATCTTTGTACAGAAATTGGACTCTCATATAATCAGTTTGGCTATGGTTGCTGCCTTGCAGGGGATTACCATGGAATCAACTTTTTCACAATACTATAGTTATAAGGAATGTTTTAAGTATAATCATCTTAAGAAAGACTGTCCAAAATTGGAGAAATAGCCAGTCATATTGTTCTTCACTACAGGGCTAAGACTCAGGGAGTATGCTCAGATTAAAAAATATTTACATTTGAGTTAATACAGAGCTCAGAGCAGCCTCATTTTGGCTTGTGTGGCATTTCTTTTGTTTTGCAAACTGTGCGTGCCTAGGGAAGCTCTTGGGACCTCACCTCTCCCTGCCTTCAGGGTAATTTCTTTTTAGCTAAAACATTGTTGCAGATCTATCCAGATGTTGTTCTAAATAAAGTTTAAATTTAAGATTTATGAAAAGTCAGTGAGGATGTAGGACTTACAGAGGCGTTACAGTCTGGCCTGCCTACTCCATATAAAACCATTATAGATTTGGGAAATTTGTTTTTTCCTTTGGTTTCCCTTCTAGTGAGTTTGTGACCATTTAAAGGTTTTGCCTTTAGGTATGGCTAATAGTCTTACATTATGTAAGAAAAATTTTTATCATCTCTGCTTCAATACAAAAAGCTAAGAGTTTGAATCCTTCAGTGTACATTGTTTCTTAAATGAAAAGTATTTTATTAGCTAATGCCTCTAAAGGGAAGTTTACTTCAAATCTTTGCTCTCACACAATGAGCTTTAAAGTTCTGGGGAGTAGCTGTTGCTCCAGAAAAGATTCAGAGGCAATATTCTTTTAATATATAGGGTTTTAGTTATACTAGAAAATTGTGGTACAGAAAATTTAAGAAAGAAAAATTGATTTGCTTCAAATTATTTTCAAAAGCTTCCAGGAGATGTTAATTGGCTAAGACCTCACCTTCAGGTCTTAAGGTGACTTAAGATGTTGAATGTTATCAAGAGAGATACAAATTAACTGGTAAAGAACAAAAGACTTTGCAGAAAATAAAGGAAACTTTTATCATTGTTATCAATTATAATCAATGGTAATTAAATATTAGCTGCTTATTTTAGTTATGGTTATTAATGTGCCCACACCAATTCTTTGGCAAAAGAGAACATTAATGTAAAATCATCTTTCTTCATCTCCAAGTAAAGTTTTAATATCCTACTATAAGGCTGCTGTGGTGCTAATAAAGAATTGTAAGATAAATTCATGTATTTTAGAAAAACAACAACAAAAAATGTGTCTTAAAAACGTGACAAAGCAGCTGGGCGTGGTGGCGCACACCTTTAATCCAGGCACTCAGAAGGCAGAGGTAGGCAGATTTCTGAGTTCGAGGCCAGCCTGGTCTACAAAGTGTGTTCCAGGATAGCCAGGGCTACACAGAGAAACCCTGTCTCGAAAAACCAAAAGAAAAAAAAAAAAAAAGTGACAAAGCATCTCTTCCTTGTTCCAAACAGCAATTAAATTGGTTATTGCAGAATATTGATATTTGGCCTATTACATAACAAAATTTTTAGATAAAATTAATAATCATTATCCTAAAGATAAGTTATTTATTTTTTTCAATTTTTTATTAGATATTTTCTTCATTTACATTTCAAATGCTATCCCGAAAGTCCCCTAAGCTCTCCCCCTGCCCTGCTTCCCTACTCACCCACTCCCACTTCTTGGCTTTGGTGTTCCCCTGTACTGGGGCATATAAAGTTTGCAAGACCAAGGGGCTTCTCTTCCCAATGATGGCCGACTAGGCCATCTTCTGCTACACATGCAGCTAGAGACATGAGCTCTGAGGATACTGGTTCGTTCATGTTGTTGTTCCACCTATTGAGGTCCAGACCTCTTCAGCTCCTTGGGTACTTTCTCTAGCTCAGATAAGTTGTTAAAAATTCCTTTTATGCATGCTTTTGTATTTTTCTATAAATTCATGCATGCATGCATCCCATTTACTCTATTTACAAAAACAGCCCTTCTATGGGAGAAAAGTATATGTGATTGGATCACATATTTATTCTTTTGAGTATCCTCCTGCTTCAGCACAGATAATTAAATTGTGTGCTGTAGATGGTGTTTTAAAATGTTGAATATTCAAGCTTTAATTTGTATATTAATAATCTATATCTATATAGATCAGAGCTTACAATTGCTTAAAATTGTTCATCTCTTAGATACCATGAATTCTCAAATTTGCAATTGTTTATGCATATACAACTCATAAGAAAAAATGCCGTTCTTTTAAGAAGACTGTCTTTAGATATTTAAAAATTTGTTCTAGATTGCTTGGACAAAACCTCTTAAGGCAATGCCATGCTAGATTTATGTCCCAGGCAGATTATAGGCCTTACACAAGAATAATTGGCCATATAATCTCATTCTTTACATCATCAAAATAGTAATGGCTTAAGATAATAATTTGGTATTTTTAGAGAATGTGCATGTCAAATTGTAAAAATTTGTTCTCAGTGTCCTCAGTTTCTACCTGTTCCACATAATGGTGTTAATTCTTGAGGACTTATACTTAATCAATTATTGCAAATGGATACTCTTACTTCTGATTAAAAAGTAAATAAATAAAATATGCACATTGATACCTTTTCAGGCTTTCTAGTTACAACTGCTCTACAAGAAAAACAACTAAAAGTGTAATTAGTCATTGCCTATGTTAATTTCTTTTTTTATACCTGGTGTTCCAAATCAGATTAAAACAGATATTGGAGGTAGCTACTATAGTCAAGTATTTGAGATGTTTTGTCAACAATTTAATGTTACCCATGTTACTGAGACATTTTATAATTCTCAAGGACAAGGTATTGTGGAACTTTAAAAACTATATCTTCTTAAAAAACAAGAAGGAATTATACCCCCCATGCACATTATTTAAATTACATTTTTGTTTTTAAAATTTTAAAATTTGGATGTCAAAAAACTTACTAAATACCTTATAGTATCTTAAAACTAGGTATACTTATGCCCAGGTGAGATGGAAAGGATCCACTTATTGGCATATAGAATGATCCTGAACAGATACTTAACATGGGGGAGAGAGTATGCTTGTGTTTTCTGCACAGAATGCTGCAGGAGCATGACAGCTCCCAGAATGATTCGTGTGACAGGCTGACTTGTGAGTTTGCTGAGTGCCCTTGACAATGGTGACACAAAACTATATTTGGTATATGTTCTTGACCCAACTTTGCTTGCCTCTGTCCCAGATTAGACAAGATAAGCTGCCTTGCTTCAAGCTTTTTAACCTTATGGGACAGAGAACAAGCTGCCTTGCTTCAAGCTTTTTAACCTTATGGGACAGAGAACATTAGAGACTGTGGAAATTGACTTAGAAAAATTAGTCAAAAGGAGGAAAATTAGTCAAAAGAGATTCTAACTCAATCTTGGACTGGTCTAGTAATAATTCAAATATTAGAGATTCCTATTATGAAGATAGCTAAAAATTTTTATTAGTTAGCAGAGTTAACTTGGAGCATAGCCTATTTACATGAGAAGTAACAGCTTTTCTGTAAATTTTCAAAGCCACCTCCCCCACACCAGGAGGCCAGAGATTGAGCTTAATAGTTGCTAATTTGCAACTGAATAGATTACCTGGACTTCCCCACAGACAGCCTTTATCCTGTTGCTTTTCAACTCTCAGCTTTATATTTCAATGAGCCCTATAGGCTCATCTTCAGCAAGAGTGCAGGCTTGCCTTCAGCAAGCACAGGTGGCAGAAATTCATCCATATGAAGAGATGTATTGAGTATATATTGTGTCTTTGGTCTGATTGGGAATAAGGTGCTATGAGGGCCGGTTAGCCAATGACTGGCCACTGAGATTTCTGGACTATTTCAAAATCTTAGACAGAGGCCAAGAGGCCATGGTTTATTCATAATAACACCATAAAGCCATGTTTGTGCCAAATAAACACAAGCAAGCTGCACATGCTTCCATGATGGATAAGAATATTTCATAGAAAATCTAAGTCTCAAGATAGGCATGGACACCAGCCATGATAATTCCCAGGCAGGACCATGGAGCACAAATAAATTTTATGCCCCAGTCCAGCTAATTTTTATTATATTTAGAGAGGAATTGCAGCCTCCCCCAGCCTTGAGCAGGCTGATTCAGACCTATGCTGCCACTGTGAATGAGACCACCTGGACTGGAGTCTTCTGCTCTATTGCTCTGTCTGTCACCTGCACTGCTCTTCTCCAAGACTCAGCTACCCGCTGAGAGGCTGAACCTGTCTTCCTGAGATATTCCTGAGTTAGCTGACAACCTGTGGAATTAGCAACCTAATGCTAACAGCTCTAGCAGACTAAGTGCTAACAACTTGGCAACAAAGCATCAAGAAGCCTGGCATGGCAGGGGATGGGCTTTCCCCATTTATAAGCACAGACTCTTAGTAAACATTGGGCCTTGATTGGAAATCTGTCTTGGTCTCATTCTTCTCTCACCGTTTCGTCCCTTACAGCTCTGGCCTCCCACTCAGGAACCCAGTTCACAGGCAGTTACAAGAAAGGTACAAAGGAGCTGATTGATGTGTGTGTATGTATATGTGTGTAATCAGAGGGATTTGTCTTCTGGAAGTCTTACCATGAATTGATATGGTGGGGAATGAACTGTTTCCTTGAAGTGCCCCAGGTGTTGTACCTTGAGATGGGTCTTCTTCAGAAAGGATTTCTCTAATTTCCTGTGTGGGATGTAAATGCTAGCAGCTTTCTAGGACATGTATAGAATAAGTGGTATGGAAAGGCTCAGTCTGTTATTTGTGATTTTTTTAAACAGTATATTTCATTGTGTTACTCCCTTTTCTTGGCTCTGGTTGTTCAGGTCCTAGAGATTATTTCTTTTAGATTCCAGATTCTTTAGGCCCACAGGGGGAGTGCTTAATACCTATTTGGCAAACAGAAGTTAAGAGAAACTATACAGACTTCCTCACTTCTGTATAAGACCTTTAACCAACTCTCCTATTTCTCTAAGACAGGGTCTCACCATGTCGTCTAGGCTGGCCTTGAACTTGTGATCCAACTGCCTTAGACTCCTGGATTACACGGTTATGAGCATGCACCACTACAGCTGACTCCAAGTCTTCTGTCTTCAGCTTACTCTTAGCTCATTTTCACAGGTGTCTGGGGTTATGATGTAGGGTCTGATTCATTCTTGTTCTCTGCTTGGGTGAGCTCTCCATTTCTCTTGTGTCTTTTGGATTCTGACACTTGGCCTCTTCTTGATCTTTGTTCCCATGAATTTTATCCAATTATTCATTCATCCCAGTGGTACTTAGAAGGCAAAACTAAATTATATATTTAGCTAGTCATTTTACTGTGAAATCCCTGCTTTACGTAGTAAAAGCATATTTATCTTTCTAAGTTGCTGATCTTGATTCATTATTTTACAATGAATAATCTTTGTTAATTGTTCAGCAAACATCACTCTTTTTCTTTATGGTCACCAAGCCTGTCCTCCAGATTATAAGATGAACCTATGATTCATACTGGATCTTAAATCCCAATTCCCCAAAGCAACTTCTGGTAACAAGTTCCTCATTTTGACATGCATATGAAAACATTTATGTATATTATAATTACAGTTACAGTACCCTGAATCCATCTTACACTCAATTTTTCCCATGGTGCTGTGTATCTAACTCTCAGGACCTCAAGAATGGGAAACAAGCAGTGTATGACACACTGATATCACCAGCCTCAGTTTTCATTAATATTATAAGAAAACACATTCCTCTATTATTGAATTTCCCTTTGTAATGATATTTTCAATGTTTGTGGCTGCTGTCACTGTAGACAGAGCACAGCAGTGAACATCCTGCTCCCTAACATCTTTCATGAGTAAGTGTTTTTGGATTATCCCCTCAGGCTTGCTCTCTGAGATATAATCACTAAAGGAACAGATAGAAATGTTTCAAGGTTCAATCCTTGTATTGCCAAACTATTTTCAAGAGGTGTTGTGCCAATCTGAATATTTGCCTTCAGGCAATGGGAAGGTCCATTTGAAGACAGGCCAGCCAACTTTGAGCATTGTCTCTTGAGAGCTTCCTACATGAAGTGATGCACCTGTCTCTCTTAGAGATGACATTGTTCAGAGACCCTTACACAGAGACATAGACTTGGGCTGTTGAACACCTCCTGGCCTGATGCACATGTTCAGAATGGGATGTCAGCACATAGGTTGTGGATCCCATGTTCCCTGTGTATGAGAGCTGTTGGAAAGAGTGGTTGGTGTCACTAGCCTATAACAGTTTGCCTCTGACCGGTGGACCCATGGGAAGCTCATGAGAAAGGCTGGCCCTACATAGATAAGGAAGCTGAGGTGTGTATTAGCTGGTGTGGATTTATTTTGATAAATCACAGGGTGCTATGCAACTTCACAAAGGCATTTGTTTTGGCTCATGGCTTCAGAGGTTCAGAGTCCCATTGGCTCAGTCTCTGGTGATGACCTTCTTGTAGGTAGAATCCCAAAGTGGCATAGGATATCACTTGATAGGACACACAGGAGTGCCATTGCTCATCTGTGTATCCTGTCTTCTCTTTTTTCTTCTGTTGAGCTCCTGCCTAAGTTCCTGGGGGAGAGAGGTGTCATGAACAGTATTCAAATCATAGCAAGGACCAAGATAATAAAGAAGGGCTAGGAGGAGAGGTATTCTTGGGGTTCGGCAGTTAGTAAAACTCCTTGAAGATCAGGGGTGGAATTTTACTTGCCCATTGCTACATTTTGCCAACATAAAACAGTTGCCTTTTAAGGCAAACTGGGGAGGAAATTCAGTTGGAAGAGTGCTTGTCCGGTATGCCCAAAGCTCTGGGTACTGTTCTCCAATACCACACAAATCAGGACTCCAGAGGTGGAGGCAAGAGGATTAGAAGTCCAAGGTCACCTTGGCTTTGTGATTTGAGGTCAGCCTGGAGTACAGGAGACACTGTCTGAGCAAATAAACCATGCACAGACACAAAAAATACCCAGCGATATTAAGACAGAAATGGTGCCTTGATTCTAGGAGATTCTCTTAGACAAGGGACCTGTCTTTCTACCTGGAAATGCCTGCTGATCCAAGTCCTGAATCAGCCCTGGCTGCTTTTTGAGCTTCCTGGTCAGGATGGAGAGACTCAAGGTCTGCCTTGTCTCTGGTCCAGTTTGAACACACCCTCATATTCCTTACCCCTGAGTTAGTGGCAAGGTTTGTGAAACACTGTTTTACTTAATTGCTAAGACAAGGGCTAGGCTAGCGTAAGAGCTAATGATAGCCAGGAACTCTCCTGTGCTGATGCAAATCAATTAGTGGTTAGTGTGTGAGGTTTATTTTCTTTGGGCTTTTTGTTTCCAAGTGCTATAAAAAGTTCAGTGTTACGTCCCAGTGTCTGAGAGAAGCAATTTCTTATGCTAGACTGCCCACTGCTGTGGTGTAAGCCTCTGATGCTCTCTGAAGACAAACACAGTCTAAGCAGGTGAAGCTTGGTGTTTTGTTAGTCAACCAGCAACATTAGGTTTTATCTAGCAAGTATGGGCGGGCTCTGTGGACCATGGGTGGGGCTAAGCCATGGGTGGGGCTAAGCCATAGAGCTTTGGTTCAAAGTCTGCTCTCTCAGGCTGTCATGGAACCTTCTCAGAGGAGTTTCTGAAGGGGAGGCTCATTGTATGGGCACAGGGTAGGCTCCATGGGGAGAAGCTAATGCTGTAGAAGACAAGGATTCTTTTGAGCCCTGAGGGATGGAGTTCTTGACCTGGCCCTTCCTCTACTGTGTTATCTGGGTTGCTATGGAGACATACATAGGTGTAGCTCTGCTCCCAATAGGTGAATGTTTCTGATGGGATCTTGTGCAGATGAAGGGGTGACAGGCAAAGATACCAGCACTTCTGGGGACTTCCTTTCCAATTTTTTACCTTTTGTTGACACCTCTGGCCTCAAGGGTCCTTCTTCCTCCAGTTATTAAATTATTACACATAAAGTGGATGCCTCTATCTTCTCCTTCATTTCTCTATGGCAAAATAGAAAATAGAAGAAAAACACTTTTCTATCTCTTGGTGCTCAGAGTTTTAAATTCCCTTAGAGTATCTTCTAGCTGCGTAATACATGTTATGTGTGGAAGATGATATTTCAAATTGCACAAGTGCTACCTTTAATGTTAAGTTCATAGAAAAGGTGTGTGTGTGTGTGTGTGTGTGCTGGAGAGATGGCTCAGCAGTTAAGAGAACTGGTTACTTTTCTAGAAGTCCTAAGTTCAATCCCCAGCAACCATATGGTGGCTCACAAACATCTGTAATGGGATCTGATGCCCTCTTCTGGTCTGTCTGAAGACAGCCACAGTGTACTCACATACATTAAATAAGTATTTAAAAATTAATAGAAAAAAATTCAGTGCTACAGGATGTATGAGCCAGGAGCTGTGGCACACCCACCACCCCAGCTCCTCAGGAGGCTGAGGCAGGAGGATCATTTGTGCTCCAAGTTGCTTGCTTGGTCCATCGAGTTGGTTTGACGTTTTTTGCTTTATTGTTCTTTAGAGGGGCTGAGGATTGAACTGAGAGACTCATACATGCTGAGCAAGTATTTGCCTGTTTGCTTGTTTTTTTTTTTTCATCAGGTACTTACTGTGTAGTCCAAACTGGCCTTAAACTCAAGATTTTCCTACCTTTGCTTCTCAAATACTGGAATAATATGAACCACCATACCCGTGTTTGTAGCCTTTTTTAAATTAGGAAATTGATGTGCTATTCAATAAGTAAATCCTCCTTTTCTCTCTTTAGTATTTTTGGGGACAAGGTGTCATGTAGTTGAGGCTAGCCTTAGACTATGTTTAGCTGAGGGTGACCTTGAACTCCTGAAGCTCCTGCTTCCACCTCTTAAGTTTTGAGGTTAGAGATGTGTATCATCCAGCCTCATTAGCTAATTCTTTAGTTTCCAAAATTTTTCTTTAATTTCTTTCTCTATTCTGTTTTCTCTTTTATGGTGTGTGTGTGTGTGTGTGTGTGTGTGTGTGTGTGTGTGTGTGTATTAATGAGGCTTATTAGCTAATTTGGGCTACACAGTGAAACTCTGGTTCCAAAACCCAATCAAACACTGAGTGTGGTACTTACTTAGCAGATTCGAGGCTCTTGCTTCAATCCTTAGTACCTCAGAACAAAAATAAAACAAAACCACCTAAACCAAACCAGTTATGCAACCAAACAAAAACCCAGCCAAAAGCAAAAGTAAAACCAAAAGCAGTCTGTCTGAGCTAATATTCTGGCTTCCCAGTTTACAAATATTTGTTTTAAAATTTGTGTGTATGAACGTGTCTGTATCTGAGTATGTGTGTGTCAATGGTGGACAGAAGCGAGCGTCAAATTCCTTGGACCCCTAGTTACAAGTGTAAGCTGACAAGTGGGGGCTGGGAGCTGGACTTGGGTTCTCTGCAAGAACAGCAATGACTCGCAAGTGCAGAGCCACCTCTCTAGTCCCTGTCGAGTCAATAGAACCAGTTTTTAATTTGTGTTATGCTCAAATAAGATGAACATACAATTTAAAAACGAAAACTCAGGGAAGAAAATAAGCCAGAATGTAGACCTTGCAGAAGGTGGTGTGGAGCCTATGGGGTGAGTGAGGTCATCGTGGGCTTGGCCCCTGAGTGTGAGCATGGCAGATCCTGTGCTGATCTGAGTCTGTTTTTTACCTGTATGTCTCCAATATGAAAACCTAAGGGGTTAGGGTTAGGGATTCAGGGCTACAGTATGTGGGCAAAGCAAGCACTTGCTCACCTCTTTGCTCTCTATGTTGCCTGTTTCTCGGATGACCCAGCCCATTATTGCCTCATTTGAGTCTTGCAGTAAGGCTCCAGATAGACATCTGTGTTGTGGCATTTAATGCTGAGCTGGAGCAAGCAACTGTTCCCTGTTGGCACAGTCAAGTTTCCTTGCCAGCTCACAGAAGCCTGATTCATCCCATTTTACAGGTGGGGAAACTGAGGCTCAAAGAGGTGTGGCAACTTAGCCTAGAGTTCTTGACTGGTAGATGAGGTGACAGGAAAGATCCCAGATGAACTGACCTTTGGTCTCCCTTGACTTGATTAGGGCCTCAGAGAAGTTAATGTTCTAGAAGCAGCCCTGTGAATCCAGATCAAGTCCAATACAGGCTGCTTCCCAGCAGGTGGTGTGCTGGGCTAGGTGTAGATGGTGTTATAGTGATAAATCAGGTCCCGCCCTGGCTGTAGGGAAAGACTTCCTCACATTGTCCCACAGATAAGGTGCTCTTTGTCCTGCTTCAAGTGCCTGGGGTGTGTGGGGGTGGACAGTGCCCATGGAGGCTGATCTCTTTCTCAACAGCCTAGCCTTGGTGGATCATCTCTCTCCCACTCCTCCTCTGGGCAAAGTGGTGGGGGCTGGGCACTGGAGCTGACAAAGGCCTAAATCATGGCTCCTGTTTACCTTGTCTGCGCGGATCACCCCAAGAAGACTTGTAAACTTGGTTCTAGGTGGTGGGAATCAAATCCTGTGAAGTTGATCTTCCTGGGCTGGGTTCCAGCCTCCTCCCACCTACCTTCTGTGCAGCTCTGAGGGTGAAAGGGGTGAGGATGTTGAGTTGTGGTGAAGCCTTCTGAGTGTTTGGAGAAGAGATCCTAAAAGAGCAAGAAGTTTTACCTCTCAGCTAGCCCCAAGGGGAGCTGTTTGAGTTAGGTTTACTTTGCCCATCAAAAGGCTTGAATAGTCAGTTTTATATTTCTTGTCCCTACCACCTCTACCATCTCCAGCATCCCCATCAACACCACCTGTCTAACTCTGTTACTGTTATCATCACCGTGACTTTCTCTTCTGCCCACCATAATCACCACCATTAGCACCACGACCACTATCACTACAACATTCACTACCTTCCTTCCCCACCACCTCCAGTATCATCAATATGCCCAGTACCAACATCTCTAGTTCTTTCAAGTGTATTTCCTTTATGGGCTAAGTAAAGATGTAAAAGAAAGTCTCAGGGCACCAAGATGTCACCCACACTTCAATAGCTGAAGAATGGATGTACCGTGAGTGTGACAGCAGAGGGATGGTCAGTGCATAATGACAGAGAAGGAAACTAATAGAAGACCTTTCCAAAATCCAGGCTAATGTCAAAGCATCAAGGAGGACCCCCACACCCCTAGCTCCCATGGGAATCCCTGGGGGTAGACAGTGCTTGGTGTATCTGGTGAAGGCCCTGTGACTCCTGCTTCCTCTCATCTAGATTATCTTTCCTTATCACTTTATGGCCACCAATTCTTCTTCCTCCCATCCCCTCTACCTTCCCTTTCTTTTACTTAGTGGCAGAGTTGTTTGGCTTTTGATGTACTCCCCTCTTAGTCTATACATGACCTGAGATTCAAGGCTCCTTGGCATGCTGGAGCTGGCTTATACTGACTCTTTAGAGTCAGGGTTAAATCTCCAGGAATTTTTGAACTGATTGTTAGACATGGTCAGTACTAACAATTAAATTATGTAAGCATAAGTTAGGTAAAATATACTAAAACAAAGGTAGTAAATACCTTAAACACTGGGAGCCAATTCTTTCTTTTTCTTTAATATATTTATTTCATTTATATATGCCAGTACACTGTTGCTGTCTTCTGAGACAACAGAAGAGGGCAGTGGATTTTATTACAGATGTTTGTGACCCACCATGTGGTTGCTGGGAATTGAACTCAGGACCTCTGGAAGAATAGTCCTTGCTCTTAACTTCTGAGCCATCTCTCCAGCCCAGGAGTTGACCCTTAGCAGAAAGCGGCTATCATCTCTGCAGCCATCCTCTCTGTAGCCATCTTGGTCTGTTTACTTAATGGTGGTACTTTTCCACCCTGATGAGAGTCTTGTTTTCCTACCATGATGTTTTTGCAAGAAGCCCACCACAGCAGAACACACTCTGATAACATCTTGTTTTTCTCTTACACACCCTGGACATGTGGTTATGTGTCTCCAGCTGCACTCCCCAGCGTGTGCATATATATACCCACAGGTGCCTTCCAGTAAAGGAGACCTGAGACTTGGGACTTGATCAGACGGTCTGTTCTTTCTCTATTCTTCCATCTTTTGCCCCTCAGTCCCCACTCTCTCTCCTGCACACCCCGTTGACTGAGCCATGGACAGGGTCAAATCGTATTACTTCTAATTTATTTTACTAATATCTGTGCTCCTGAGGTGACTTAGGAGTCTTTTATCTGTATAATAGACATGCTATCTAATAGTATGTTACTGTACACCTCTTCCCTGTGCATTCAATTAACTGCAGCAAACAAAACAAAACAAAACAAAACAAACAGTAGAAATTCGGGTTTGAGATATTGTTTTATTTTCTTGACTTAAGAATTGGCTGGAAAAGTGTAATAATGAAAATTATTATTATTTTTTGCCCTGTTTTTTTGTTTTTAAGACAGTGTCTCAGGTAGCCCAGGCTGGCCTGAAACTCAGTATGTAGCTGAGGATAACCTTGAACTCCCGACTTCTACCTCCCAAGCGCTAGTAGTACAGTCATGAGCCAGCACATCTGGCTTATTGAAAACAGATCTGAGAAGAGTGTCATGTTTGTTGTTATTAAGTACAATAATTAAGTAATTAATAATTAAGGGAACAATTAAAACTTCAGATAAATTATTTTTCATTCAAAACAATTCTGGTTGTGCATAAAAGTCAGAATCTTTTTTTCATTTTTTTCCATGCATATGTGTGTTTGCCTTTATATATATCTGTGTATCATGTATGCTTATGGTGCTTGCAGAGGCCAGGGAGGGCACCATTTCCTCCAGGACCGGAGTTATATCTGCTTGTGATCTGCCATATGAATGCTGGCAATCAAACCTGTGTCTTCTGGACATGCAGTCACTGCTCTCAGTCTTTGAGCCGCCTCTGCAGCCTCCTCACGGAGGTTCTTGAGAAATGAGACACTTCCATGGGCATTCAGGGCAGAGCTGCCTTTGGTGTCTGTAGTCATAAGCTGCGTGTGTTTGGGAAGGTGTGACACATAAGCTAGGCAGGATAAAGTGACAGCATCCACCCACTTCTTCCATTAATACAATTTATAATAAATGTACCATCAAAGTATAGATTCCATTTCTTTCCTGGGTAACTGGTTATTAAACATTTTCTGACATACAACTAACTTTCCTAATATTCAAAGATTTGGGCACCTTGGTTTGAGCTTCTCCCAAATCTGACCTTCAGTACCCAAGCCTTGAACCCCAGCCTTTGTGACTGTGGTCCCCAGCAGCCTTTCTCAGTTCTGGGGGCAGATGGCTATAAGACATTGACTTTCTCTCAAACCCCTGACTGCTAAAAAAACACCCCTTTACTTTTCCCCTTGAGGTAGAACTACTGGGGTGGCTTCTGTCACTCTGTCCCTGTCCTTCAGTCCTGGTGACTCAGGACTCCTGACACAGCCATTCTGACCCTAGTGCTGACTCTCTAGCAACTCACCTTGTGGTGCCAGGAGTTCCCACAGCCCCACCCCTGGCTGGGAATGCCCTCCCTGCTCCACCCTCCAGAGTGCTTCCTGCTCTATGACCCTGAATCAAGATTCTCTTTTCAAGAAGCCTTCTGTGTGCCACCTTCCTGACCTGGAGCTTTCCAACTCTGGCTTCCCTTCAGCTTGCAGAACAGAGAAATCTTGTTCATTTTCTACCACCAGTGTGCTTCAGTGGGAAAGAATGGGGTTCCCTCATCAGTCCAGAGTAATTACAGTGAATTACTATGTTAAGTATCTACCAGGCAAAGCAGCTTTCTAAGGTATCCAGGTGAACTGTAGGAGGGCTCAGGTCATCTAGTGTGTGCTATGGAGTGGGGAAGGGAAGGATAAAGGCAGTGGGAGGGGGAGTCAGGTAACCTGAACTGACAGGGTGAGCCCTCTTGGGAGAGCAGAGGTCTGAGCCAACACTATTCTTTGTCTCGATAATGGCAAGAATTCCTTGTGTTTTCCTTTCTTTCTGTCCCTTCAGTTTTGCTCTGTGGGGACACCATGGTGGCCATTGTCGGCTGCCCAATACTACCACTTTTTAGAACATCAAGAGAGAATTCCAGTGTTGCCATGTTGGACACTGAGAGCCTCACTACCTTCTTGATCTCCAGTCTCTGCTTTTAGTTTTATCAGGCAGGACAGCCCCAAGCTGAGAGTTGCAGCCAGGCTTAGCTGCTGGTCGTTTCCATTGGTTTCTTGTCGCTTTTGCTCTGCTCAGGTGCTTCCCCGCACAATGCGATGTCATTCTTCAAATCCTCTGTTGATTTGGTATCCTGATGACCCTCAAGCATCCGCAAGGATACTTGCTTCTCCTGCCCTGAGCTGGGCAGACTGCCCTTTCTCAGTACTTCTGTTACTGATCTTCTTATCTACAATCCACTGGTCTGCTGCCAGTTTGTCTTTCCCTGCATCCATCATGCATCCACCCATGTGCTCACCTATGCACCTACCCATGCATCCTCCCATGCATCCACTCATGCATTCATTATGTATCCATTCATGCATCCACTCATGCATGCACCCATGTGCTCACCATGCATCTACCCCTCTATCCATCATACATCCACCCATGCATCCACCCATCCACCCATCATACATCCAGCATGCATTCACCCATGTATCTACCTATTTATCCTCTCATGTATCCACCCATGCATACTCCCATGTATTCACTCATGTATCCTTTCATGCATCCATCCATGCATCTACTCATACATCCACCCATGCTCCCACCCAGGTATCCATCCATCCATCCATCCATCCATCCATCCATCCATCCACCCACCCACACATCCACCCACACACACATCCACCCATGCATCCTAGTTTCATTCATTTACTCATTCTAGTGCTCCCTGCCTCTCCCAAATCCCTGATCAAACCAGGAGCCTTACACATGCTGGGTAAGCATTCTAATACCGAGCTTGTCCCCTGGATCCCCCATCTTATCCCTCCATTTTGCTCCATTACTTTATTCATCTATTTGTCCACCCTCCATCCATCCACCTATTTGACCATCTATCTATCCATCCAATCATCCATCCAATCATCCATCCAATCATCCATCCATCCATCCATCCATCCATCCATCCATCCATCCATCCATCTATCCAATTTGTCTATTTAATTACCATCCATTTTTATCTATACTCCCATTCATTCTCTTCTTCCTTGAGACCTCATCTTCTACCCTCTCTCTTTTTGTCCTCTATGAGCATCTTCTCAATGCTGCAGTGTCTGTAGAAATCCTATCCTAAAGCCATGTGGAACAGAGATTTGATCCTAAGGAATGTGAGAGATTTGGAAAGGGAAGAGAGGACAAGTGTAGGAATTAAGACAGATGCTGGGAATGTAGGTGCTGTGACAAGCATCACAGTGGAGCATCATGGGTAATAGGCTGAATAATGAACGTTGCATGTTCCCTGTGCTGGAAGCCAAGGTAGTTAGTGACCATATCTATTGCTGGATCTTAGTCATCTGACCACCGATGTACTTAACCTGGATAGGATCTTGGGGTGCATGTAGGCAGACTACCCTGCATATATTTTTACCCTACCTGTCCCAGATCCTTGTGGCACTGTTAAATGTTTGTCATTTTTGAAGAAGGATCACCTGTGTGTTTTGGACACTTCTCATTATCCCTCAGAGCTTTACATTCCCACTTGTGAACCTAAGAAGTTGGTCTAGACCAGTGCTTCTCTACCTGTGATTAATGACCCCTTGTGGGTTGGTGTATCAGATATTCTGCATATCAAATGTTTACATTACAATTCATAACAGTAGCAAAGTTATATTTATGAGGTAGCAACAAAATAATTTTATGGTTGATGATCACCACATCCTGAGGGACTGTATTAAAATATTGCAGCATTATGAAGGTTGAGATCCATTGCTGTAGACTCTAGAGCCTAGGTTGAGGTTGTGTCTCTTGGGGACTTTCTTGTCAAGGGAACCTGTCCTTGACAAATGAGGGTTGGATACAGATGGGCTACGCAGGGGTTGGAGCCTTGCTGTAGAAGTTGGGAAGTTTCTCACTCCCTGATTGTCATCCATAGTGTGGGGACATTCTCTGTCCCATTAACTTTACAGCTCAGCTAGGCTTCAGATGACCTAGATGGCCCAGCTGGCTTAGGAGACCAGCAACCAGCCAATGACAGAGTTCTCTGGAGAAAAGGGGACCCTAGGATTGGGGGATTCCTTCAGGCTTCTGACTCCCTGCCTACATCCCTGCCTGCTGGCCTGGTCAGGACAAAATTTTGCTCTCTTCTGGCTTCAGAGGCTGCTTAGGTTCTTGTTTCTCTGAGAATGACAAACCCGAGTGCTAGGTGACCTCTCTCTGAAGCTTGGCAGGTAGGGGCATGGTAGGGCTTAGGAAGAGAAGAAAGGCTCTTTAATCAGAAAAAAATCAAGAAGTCTAGACTTGAAATTGAGGATCCTACCTGTGGCTGGGGAGGACCCTGTTGCTTATTTCTTTCCCACAGCGTGGAAGCCCACTTCCCATTCCCCCCAAAAGACTCAGGAAAGTCAGACACAATGGCATGTCTATAATCCTCAAACTAAGGAGGAGTTGAGGCTGGAGGATCACTGCTACTTCAAAACCAGCCTGGTTACATAGTTAGAGCATTTCAAAAGTTAGAAAGCAAGCAAGCAAGCAAACAAAGACTTAAACAAACCTCCCAATGTCAACACCTCTTATTTTCCCCCATCACACAGGCACAGGCACAGGCATACACACACACACACACACACACACACACACACACACACACACACACACACACACACACCAAAAGAGAGACATGTGGTATTTGTCCAAAGGGAGTCAGCAGGGGAATATTCTATTCTGGGTAGTGAGAGGGTTCCAGATCATTCAGTTTAACTTGGGGTATAGAGGAGGGAGCCAAAAACGTCTTTCTCTGGCAAGGACCTCTGCTTCCCTCAGGCCTCTCCTGGAGTGCTGTAGCTCTTTAGGGAGTCCAGAACAAATCATAATTTTGAGCCAAAAGGGTGATATATGTTCTTTACCTCCACTGATGGAGCCACAAGTTAGAGAGTCAAAGATAAAGGGGATATCAAACTTGTGAGTAGCCTCTAGGTCTCTTCTTGGGCAAAATAGAAATATGAAGGTAGGGAATTCCACTCCAAGGTCTTAGCCTCTGTACCTGGTCAAGTCAGAAGCAACAAGACACGGTGACGTATCTGTGCTCTCTGACCTAGGAAGATGCTTGGAAAGATACAACCTCATTTGTTTGGGACACTTGGCAAAGAACAGCATCTGCCTGGAAATGAGGAAGCACGAAAACTGGAACAGAGGTATTCTACCAGATAGTCAACCAATCCTGTTCAAAGGTGTCAAGGTCATGGAGGACCTGCCCCGAGTGTGAGGATGCACAGGGGACAGGATGAAGGAATGTAGCGTGTTATCTATAGCTATATGCTCTGTAGCAGAGAAGGAGCTGTGTTGGAAAGCCAGCAAAAATACAGGCATGTCTGTGGTTGATCAATGACATAATTTGTGTCAGTGTTAACTTACTGTTTTTGAAAACTGTATAGTGCTCACGTTATGCGTTCATGTTAAGGGAAGTCAGTTGAAGGGTACAATGTATTCTCTGAACTCTTTCCTTGAACTTTAAAATTTAATGTTATTATTACCACCACCATCATCATTACCACCACCACCATCACCACCACCACCACCACCACCACCATCATCACCATCACCATCGAGAGGAAGAGAGAGAGAGAGAGATAGAGAGATAGAGTCTTATGTACCCTGGGCTGGCCTCAAAATTACTGTGTTGCTGACATCATCTTGAGGATGATTCCCTGCCTCCACCTTCTAAGAACTAGAATTACAGGCATGTGCCACCAAACCTGACTGAATTTTTTTTTTGTTTTGAAAACTTCTGTGTATGTAAAATTATTTTAAATAAAAAAATTAAAAATTGCCAGGCGTGGTGGCAAAGGTTTGTGATCCCAGCCCCGGGAGGTAAGGAGTAGCGAGGTAGAAATTATAAATTTGGAGCCAACCTGGGCTACATAGGGAGGTTTTGTTTCCAAACAAAACAAAACAAAAAACAAAAACATCAACATCACCATCAACAACAACAACAAAACCCAAACCACACCAAATGAAACAAGACCAATGAAAGTCAAACAAACCAAATCCCACACCAAAATAAAACTAAAATGCACCCTCTATCTCAGAGCACCCATGAGTTTGTGACGACGCTAAAGGTGGGGTGGGAAGCCTGGCACCAGTACTGAGCAACCCGCTTTTCCTTGCTGCTTTGCCCCCTGCATCCCAACTGGCACAGCTCAAAGCTGCTTTCTCCAGAAACCTCCTAACTGGCCCTGCCCGCCTCTTATCATAATTATTCCTGCCAAGCTTTTTTTTTTGCCAAGTTTTCCCTGCCGCCTCCACTACTGGCTACCAGTACCCAGTTTGCTACATGGTAGAGAGGATTTGCCTAGCCTCTTCCTAAAGCAGAGTCTCTGCAGGGGCTGATAAGGTAAGGACAGAAACGAAGTCACACTGGACCGGGCCAGGGGGTGGGGGTGGGGTCACTAGATCCAATAAGCACAAATGGTAAGAGACAGAAAAAGACACGCAGTAAGGCTGTGGTGGCACAAAGGAAGTTTGGAGTTTTGATGCCTCAAACCCAGGGACTCCAGGAGACAACAGGAGCTGTTAGAGGCCAGAAATGTTCCTTTCCTAGAATCTTCAGATGGAGTATGGCCCTTCCATCTTCTCTGGGGCCATCTGGCTCCCAGAACGTGGGGGAACACAGTAGGCTTGTGTTGTTGAAACTGCTGAGTCTGGTGGACGGGCTCAGTGTTCTCATGCTTGCTCCTCTCTAAGGCAACTTTGAAAGTCTTCCCATGTCTTTTTTTTTAGGTAAAAGACTTCCAAAGGCATGGCTGGTCTCTTCCAGTATCTCTCCCACTAGCCTGTGGGCTTCTACACCAAGGCTGTCTCTCCCAGCCCCCCCCATCCCCCCCTGCAGCCCTGGCTCCTCCTCCTGGAGGATGCAACTCCTTAGCCCCACCCAGACCTCAGACACAATGAGGCTGTGTAGGGGCTGCCTAGCCCAGTCCCTCCACTTGTTTGGGTTGGCATAGGTCTCCCCACCGCAGGGAGGTGTAGAAGACTCACTAACCACAGAGTGCTGGCTGCCCAGGCCCCTCCTTCCCTCCGTGTTCCTGGGCAGGTGGAAGGGAGAGGGAGAGCTGGTGCTCACATAAAACATGCTTACAGGAGGAGGTAGGGGTACGCCAGGTCCCGGCAGACTGAGATGGGTATTTGATGCCCATTCCAACCCATTCCAGCCTTTGCTGCCCCAGAGACTACATGCCTTGAAAATCCTCATCACCCACCTTGAGTCTAGGAGTTTGCTGTCTTGGTCCTACTTTCCAACTGGCTGGGCCTTTGGCAGCTCCTTGGCCATGGAGTCTGGAAAGTTGGCCTCTATGATTCAGTCTGTGGTAGCGAGTGGTGGCAAAGGTCCCCCCTTTAGCTTGTGTGTGTTTATCTGACCCTCATTTCTTCCTATCTTTATGTACCCCTTGGATAAGGTGGAGGAGCAATGGGGAGAGGAGGAGGAAAGCCAGGGTAAGGAGTAGGAGGATCAGAGGGCTGAGAGACTGGAGGAGTAGAGGGGTAGGGAAAGAGGAGGAGGGTAGAGGTTGGGTAGTGGAGGGGGAACACTGCAAAGAAGGCTTCTTGGAGTCCCACTGATGGACAGGAAGCAGAACTTGTCTTGGTTCAGGCTGTTAGGTCACTAAAGACTCCGGAGTTGGACTCTTTACCCTGCTCCTGTCTTTGGATCTCCCTGGATGCTGTCTTTTTCTCCAGAAAGAATACCCTCACCTCTCACCTTACATGGCAGCAACACGGTTTCTAACAGAATCTCCCTCTCTGCCTAGTGCTGGTGAAATTGCAGGGCTGGGCCAGGGTTGGGGAGAATACTCTCTGGAAGGAGATTAGAAGTGTCTGTCGGGGGTGGGTGGAGCAGGGTGGGGCCCCAGGTTACTCACATCCTCGCTAGTCCTTAGAGAGGCAGATTTGGGGGAGCTCTCAGCCTCAAGAGTACGTCTTAGCGTTGTCTTCTGAGCTTTTAAGCCCTGGTGTGGGGAGGGTGTTGATTTCTGCTTTGGTGGCAGGCAGGGTCAGGTGGGGTTGGCTATCTAAGGTGCTATGTCCTTTTTGGGAGCAGTTGATACCAAGAAAAGTGCAGGAGCCTCAGCGGGGGCTGTTGGGGCCTGTCTGGGAAGATAGGACGTGCAGGCAGTCCCAGACACGACCACATTCCTACCGACATGCCTGCAGGGGTCTGTGGAGCTGAGGGGCAGGAAGTAGGTGTTCTGGGGATAGTTGAAGCTTGATATACAAACCTCTGAAACAGAATTAGCTGGGTTCTTGGAGCTGTCCCCTGGTCGTCAGGGACTCAGGAGTCAGAAACCCTCTCGTCTCCACTTTGGCTGTTATGTCCTTGGCTCAGTCCTGCCTTACTCCCAGGTGCCTGCGTTCCTCCTCCCCATACGTGTCTTGGGTGAGCTCCATGGGAGATGAATGAAATGAGGGTGTCTGAGTCAGCCCTCTGCCTCTCAGCTCAGCTATCTTGGCATCTGAGAGGACATCTGGGGCTGGAAACAAACAAGCAAGCAAACAAACAAACACACAACAAATCTCTCTAGGCTTGTTCCAAGCATGTGACCTTACCTGCTTTGAGGTCAAAATAAGCTCCAACCCTCTGGCCCGACTCCGTGCCACACAAAGTTGACCCTCAGAGCTCTCTCTCTGCAGTAGAAACAATGGGTGGGTGCTCTTGCCTCCCACTTTTCAGAAGAGCAAATTAGGGCTCTGAGAAGATCCTGACTCTGCTGTTTCTCAGTGTCTCTGGTTGTGTCTCTGAGTCCTTTGGTGACCTAATAGCTATTATCACAGATCTGCGTGTAGATGTGTGGTGAATATTAGGGTCTGTACCCAGGGCTCAGGGGCAGCTGCCTTGAGTCTGAGTCACCAGGCCGGCTGAGGATGTGACTGATAGCCAGTCCTTAGCAGGTAGTGCTGAGGGTGGCCAAGACGATGTACCTCCAGCTATGTGCCAGTCTCCTGCTCTGGTGGTCTTTTTCTACGTGTAATAAAGGACTCTCCCACCCATTTAATGGGAACTAACAGGTCAGCAGGTTTATGGTGTGGTAAGGCCCTACTCTGTCATCCTCTCTGAGCCCAGAGCTCAGAGTGTGGGTTCCTAAGGGCTGTGGCTCCCAGGGCCTCATGGGAAAGTGTAGCCCGCAGGCCCACCCCTCCCCTGGTGAATCATGCCTGGCGGGACGAGAAAGCCCAAAACACTTCAAACAATGAGTTTCCAGTAAAATATGACAGACATGATGAGGCAGAGGAGAGGAGGGATTTGATCGGGAGTTGGCGCTGGCCTGGGAGTGATGAAAGGCAAGGGGAATGGAATACGCCAGGCCCGCCCCCTCCTCACCACTATAAAGCACTATCATCCTTCTCTAAGTCACCTGAGCAGCTCTCTCTTCTCTCTGCCGACTCACTCGCTCACCTGCTCACCTCTCTCAAAGCCATGGCCACCTGCAGCCGCCAGTTCACCTCCTCCAGCTCCATGAAGGGCTCCTGTGGCATCGGTGGTGGCTCTAGCCGCATGTCCTCTGTCCTGGCTGGAGGATCCTGCCGGGCACCCAGCATCTATGGGGGCATGTCAGTTTCTTCCTCTCGCTTCTCCTCTGGGGGAGCCTGTGGGATCGGTGGTGGCTACGGTGGGGGCTTCAGCAGCAGCAGTTTTGGTGGAGGAGTTGGCAGTGGATTTGGTGGTCGATTTGATGGATTTGGTGGTGGTTTTGGTGGTGGTCTTGGTGGTGGTCTTGGCAGTGGTATTGGTGATGGGCTCCTGGTGGGCAGTGAGAAAGTGACCATGCAGAACCTCAATGACCGCCTGGCCACCTACCTGGACAAGGTACGTGCCCTGGAAGAGGCCAACAGTGAACTGGAGGTGAAGATCCGTGACTGGTACCAGAGGCAGCGGCCCACTGAGGTTAAAGACTACAGCCCCTATTTCAAGACCATCGAGGACCTGAAGAGCAAGGTGGGTCAAATGGACAGCAGGACTTGCCATTCCAGTTTCCTCCAAGGCTTCAGATCATCATTAGAGTCCTAGAAAGGACAGTCTCTAGTCCCCAGCGTCTCTCTCTGAGACCCTTCCTGGCCATCCCCCATAGAGCTGTTCAGTGAGAAGATGGTGCTGCTCCTTGGCTTTTTTTCCTACATGCTTTTATGCGCTCCAGTCCTTAGCCCACATGAGACCAATGGTTCCTGCCCTTAGCATTTTGCAGAGGAGGAAGTTGAAGGTTGAGAGGTGCCGTGTCTTGCTAAAGATCAAGAAGGGGTTGCAGAACCGAGGTGAGAGCGCAGGTGGCTTAACCTCTGCTCCAGGAGGCAGTTACCTCTCCAGCAGAAGGGAGGAGAGAGCCTGTAACGGGACCCACCTAGCTAGACACCTAAACCGCTCATTAGCTTGTTAGTCTGGGCTGAGGCTGCCGCCGCCCATGAGCCTTGGCACCAGATAGCCTCTCCCTATAGCCAGGCAGACGTAGAAAAATCCACACCTACCACTAATCATGGCCCGTACATTTACTACAAACCAGAGGGAGCATGGCGGGGTTGTGCTTCCAGAGCCCCTATTCTTCCTCCTGTTAAACCTGCTTGGCTTTTGTGCCTCGCATAAGTTATGGAAATTAGACAGGTCCCTGAGCAGCTTCAGAGATCCTTCTGACATTTTTTTTTTCTTCTCCAGTTTCCTCTTTTCTAATCCCCTGGGCAAGTTGGGTTTTGTCTCTTGGGAAAGTCCCACCCTTGGTCCATGCCCCATGGGTTTAGAAAGGAATGCAGTGTGTCTGTAGATGGCTGATAAGGCTGTTCTCTACTGAGAGGAGGATCCAGAAGATGAAGGCTATGTAGGGAGACTTAGGGGGACTTTAAAACTCCAAGCTCCATTTTAGGATTATAGGTGAGTGGTAGCAATAAGATCTGAATTCTGGGGCTTTGGAGCCTGGGGCCAGACCTTTGCAGTTTTTCTGTTGAGCAGGATTCAAAGTCCTGGGTTGAAGCTGATTGGGTGGGGTTGCCTCTCAGGCTGCTGTGGTAAACAAAGGCTCAGGAGATGAGAACAGGATTCAAGCAAGAGCAAGAAAGAAGGCCCAGTGCAGGCTGCAGTGACATCTGCCTACAGATATTTGTTTAACCGAAGACCCATGGCTTTTCTGTTCTACAGATCCTGGCAGCCACGGTGGACAATGCCAACGTCCTCCTGCAGATCGACAATGCCCGCCTGGCTGCTGATGACTTCCGGACCAAGTGAGTTTGCTGTGTTGGTTCAGACTCTGCCAGCGTGTAGGGCGGGGCATCTTAGATTGGTGCTTTCTAACCAGGGTTGCTTTGTGCTGGGAGAACCCCCTGGGGTGCTTGTAAAAATATAAGACTCTGGGGCTCCACCCTTGGAGCTGGGTTCAGTTATTTGTAACCGGTTACCTAGGAGATTGTGATCCACAGCCAGGTGTGAAAGCCATCCCCTTAGGGAGAGGTGCTCTACGCTTCCCCTACCTGTCCCTAAACTGCAGTAGGCTGTCATATTTGGAGGCCTTGAGCCTTATTGGCTGGCTGAAGCTGGAAGTGCCTCTTTCAGGCACATGACTAAGGGTGAATTTCCTTATTCTCTGGACCCTAGGAATGTTCAGACTCAAGCAACCAATGGGCACTGTCTCTCCACAATACCTCGGGTGCCAACTCTGGGAATCATGCGTAAAGGAAGAGAACAAAGCTTTCAGTGTGGCTGGGATGGATAGCTCATTCCTTTTCTCTTGAATCATTCCAGGTTTGAGACGGAACAGAACCTGCGCATGAACGTGGAGTCCGACATCAATGGCCTGCGCAAGGTGCTCGATGAGCTGACCCTGTCCAGAGCCGACTTGGAGATGCAAATTGAGAGCCTGAAGGAGGAGCTGGCCTACCTGAAGAAGAACCATGAGGAGGTGAGAGCTAAGTGGAAAAGCCAGCTTAAGAGGGTGGATGGATGGAAAGAAGCACTGGAGTAGCAGATGGTGTTTGGGTTGGAATCACCTCTTGTTGGAAAGCCCTGTGAGCCATGTGGCTCTTGACCATGGCACCTTTTTCTGTCTCTGCAGGAAATGGCCTCCATGAGAGGCCAAGTGGGTGGAGATGTGAATGTGGAGATGGACGCTGCTCCTGGTGTGGACCTGAGCCGCATCCTGAACGAGATGCGGGATCAGTACGAGAAGATGGCGGAGAAGAACCGCAAGGATGCTGAGGAATGGTTCTTCAGCAAGGTGGGTGTCCTTTGGAGAGGCAGGAATACAGAGTACCTGCCTTCCAGGGCTTTCTAGTGCGAACCGTTCTCTCGTTTCCACAGACAGAGGAGCTGAACCGCGAGGTGGCCACCAACAGCGAGCTGGTGCAGAGCGGCAAGAGCGAGATCTCCGAGCTCCGGCGCACCATGCAGAACCTGGAGATCGAGCTGCAGTCCCAGCTCAGCATGGTACGAATGCTCTTGCACATAAAATCGGCCTTGGACTTACCACAGGGGCATGGCCATTCTCAGTGATCCACTGCCTTATTTCTCTCCTTCACAGAAAGCATCCCTGGAGAATAACCTGGAGGAGACCAAAGGACGTTACTGCATGCAGCTGGCCCAGATCCAGGAGATGATCGGCAGTGTGGAGGAACAGCTGGCTCAGCTGCGCTGCGAGATGGAGCAGCAGAATCAGGAGTACAAGATCCTGCTGGATGTGAAGACAAGGCTAGAGCAGGAGATTGCCACCTACCGCCGTCTGCTGGAGGGAGAGGACGCCCAGTGAGTGCCTGGCCTACCCTTTAGTTCATGCCCTTTCCCCTCACAAATGTCCCTCATATGTCTAATGGTCCTGATATTTCTGTTTTTGCAGCCTTTCGTCTTCCCAATTCTCCTCATCCTCTCAATTCTCCTCTGGCTCTCAGTCATCCAGAGATGGTAAGACTTTCCTCCACCTCAAACCTGGGCCTGGAATAATTCAGATCTTTCAGCAGATCTGCAACCTATATTAGAACTTTCCTGGGGATTAAGCCAAGTGTTTTCCTCAGTATTTTCTATGAGTCCCTTCAGAAAAAAAAACAAAAACCAAAACAACAAACAAACAAACAAACCAACCAACCAACCAACCAACCAACCACTGGGAGCTAGGACTGCTGACCTTAATCTTGTTCCTCCAATGGGTGTTTGGGTAGATTCCATGGTGATGAAAATCAGCACCACGGAGAGCACCCCTCTACTTGCAAGTGTTAGGGGTTTAGTTGGACCTTCTAATGCGTTTGGTCCTAGTTGGACAGCAGCAGTTGAGAACACAGACT
The DNA here is from genome assembly GCA_902729485.2 of Mus minutoides. Taxonomy (NCBI): domain Eukaryota; kingdom Metazoa; phylum Chordata; class Mammalia; order Rodentia; family Muridae; genus Mus; species Mus minutoides. The sequence continues at coordinate 147,578 of LR750017.1, forward strand.
GGACGTGAGGCAGCAGGGAGTGAGGTGGCAAACGGGACAGAAGGCAGCAGGAGACAGCCTATTCCTCAGCATCTTGGCTTTTCTTTCTCTGATTTAGAACTCTCCATCTGTCCACCTCACTAATGCCTCTTCTCTCACTTCCTCCAGTGACCTCCACCAACCGCCAGATCCGCACCAAGGTCATGGATGTGCATGATGGCAAGGTGGTCTCCACCCACGAGCAGGTCCTGCGCACCAAGAACTAAGGCTGCTACCTGCTGCTCAGGCTTAGGAGGCTCCTGTGTGGATGCAGATACTGCTGGAAGAGCCCCTGTATTGTCCCTATATGCTTCACCCTTTACTTGACCCTTGTCCTTCCTGGCAAGCAATAAAGCTTCTTTTTTCTGAGTTGCACAATCACTGTCTCCCTGGTCATTGTCAAGAGTGTGGGTGGGAGGAATGTGGGAAGTGTTGCTTTGGAGCATAGAAGAGCACCTGGCTCTGGCCTCTGGGACTGGGAGAAAGGGCCCTGGGGGTGGGCTTGGCTCAGATCCCAGGTCATGTTTCACCACCTCAGAAGATATAGGTAACTGTGTGCACCAGGTCATGGGATCTTTTAGGACAGAGGCGTAGCTCCTCATTTATTTGTTTGTCCATACAGTCACCAGATGTGGAGTGCCTTTAGGTGCCAGGCAGTGTGTTAGGTGAAGGATTCTTTAAAAATAAAAATCATTATTATTGCTGTTGTTGTTGTGTGTGCATGATATATGTGTGGGTGCGTGTGTATGTGGAGGTCACGGGACAATTTTGGAGAGTTGGTTCTCTTCTTCCACTGTGGGTTTGGGGTATTGAATTCAGGTTATCAGGTCTGAGTAGCGCTTCTACCTGTTGAGCCATCTCACTGGCCTTAGGTTAAGGATTCCTAATGATTTTGTGATCCTTTAAGATGACTCTGTATTGGAACTTATACATTTTCTCTATATATCACATCTCTAGATAAGTAGGAAACTTTGTGTGCAATGTTATGGGGTTCATTAGACCCCAAATACTCTATGCACCCCGAGTACTAACTGGTGCTCTGTTGGTGTCATATCTCCCTGATCTGGACTGTCTAGAATCGAGTCTATTCTTTAAAGATTTATTTATTTATTTTATGTATATGAGTACACTGTTGCTCTCTTCAGACACACTAGAAGAGGGCATCAGATCCCATTACAGAAGGTTGTGAGACACCATATGGGTGCTGGGAATTGAACTCAGGACTTCTGGAAGACTAGTCAGTGCTCTTAACCACTGAGCCATCTCTCCAGCCTTACTTAGTCTATACTTAGTCAATTTAGAGCAGTGGTTCTCAACTTACCTAATGCTGGGACCCTTTAATATCATTCTTCATACTGTGGTAACCCCCAATCATAAAAATATTTTCATTGCTACTTCATAACTGTACTTTTGACACTGCTATGAATTGTCTTGTTTCCTGATGGTCTTAGGTGGCCCCCGTGAAAGACTCATTGGACCCCAAAGTGGTTGCAAGCTCCACATTGAGAACCACTGATTTAGAGGGTGTTGATGACCCTCTCTAAGCCTCAGTTTCCATATCTGTAAAATGGGGATGATGATAATAGTCCTGTCTCCTGGTCTTTTGGGTGTTGACTGGATGCATAGTCTGTAAGAACACTGTCCATCATAGTGTCTGGAGTACGCAGGCTCAAGGCAAGGTTGTGTTAGCAATGCTGGCTACCATTCAATGTAAGGGCATGCTAGAGGCTTCTAGAATGGGCTAACTGGTTTGTAACCTTGGCCCTGCTCTGTATTAGTGACCTTGGAGATCGTAGCTCTCAGTTTTCTCATGTGTACACTAAAGATGATGTAACCTGTGTCTTGTGGTTGATATACAAATCTAATGCGTAAGTTACACCTTAAGAGCCAGGCTGACCTCTGAGCCTGGTGGGCCATACATGTAAGCCAGAGCTGGGGAGGTGGATCCAGGAAGACTGTTGTGAGTTTAAGGCCAGAGTGAGCTCAGTAGTGAGGGCATTAGGAGCCTCTGCTTGGTGGAGGAGTGGCTTTTGCTTTGTCTTGTGGTTGACTCGGGAGTAGGAAGGGGAGGAGTTTATCTGGGTGCATGGCAGAGATGCCAGGGGTGGGGAGGGCTCACTACCCCCTGGGCTAGGAAAGAGTTAAGTAGCTCTGTATCAGTTCCAATAGCTTGTTCATTTGGCTGGGTGGTGGAAACTTCTAGGTAGAGTTGAGTGTAGGCAAATGAAGAAAGACAATTTGGACGCGGTGGCTAAAACCTTGGACCTGAGTGTCCTGTGTTTCAGACCTGGGTTCCCATTTTCACCAGCCTTGGAGAACTGGGGCAGGATAGAGAACACACATTCCTCTTTTCTAAGGTGGAGGAGTAATACCTTCACTAAACATCGCTGATAACTTGAATGGTCTCATGGAACCAATGAGCTTAGCATCAAGTTTGGAGTATAGCGCTCTGTCTGTGGCAGCTCAAGATGAGGCATTAGTAGTGAAAGGAATGAAGTGTTGCTAGTGTCCCTTGTTTCTACCTACAGCCAGGAAAGTCATGACTGGTCTATGACTTTGAAACTCTGGGACAGTTTTTTGTTTTTTTTTGTGTTTTTTTTTTTTTTTTTTTTTTTTACCTGAGTCGTGGTAGCCTGCAAGGTTGAGCTGGGGTGAACATTATCTGAAGAAGTGCATTGTGGAGCTAAAGGACTGGATCCTTGGGGAGGAGAGATATCAGGATGACCATCAGGGCAATAAGCTTCCTGTCAAGTGTGACATAGAATATAGGGGCTGGATCACACTTGAGGGGGTCATCTGGATTGGACCGAGAGCAAAACGCAGCTATACTCAGTATGGAAATAGAAGCCCAGAATGCTGCTGATTGCTTGTGGATCTCCCAGCATTACCCTACCTGGGACATTTGAGTTTCTCCTCCAAAGAAACCAGCTTTGGAGGATTCTGAGTGCATGACTTCCTTAGCACTGGTGTGGTGGAGGAGCACCTTCTGTCCTTGCTTGGATGGCTGCCACTGCAGTTGGAAGAAATACAGGGAAAAGGCAGACTTGCTCGAGGCCACTTGGCTGTAAGCAAGCTCAGAATGGGGTGCAGAGGAGGGTGTTAAGCCATGGGCTTGGATTCCAGCAGCCTGAGGAACAAAGGACAGACAACACAGCAGTTCTGGGGTCTTGCGTGGACACCCTCCTCTCCTGATTTTCACCACCACATTCAGTGGGAAAGGTAGAGCCAACAAATGATTTCTACTAGTGACTAGTTCTCTTATTCACAGTGCCTATTCACTGGAGACCTGGGCTCTGCCCCCACCATTGAAACAGACCAGAAAAGTGACTCGATAGCACCGCCTGGTGGAAGCAAGAGAGGTTGCCTCTCAGAGTCCTGGGGCTAGCCAAATGAGGGTTGTGGCTTCACACCCCTTGAATGTAATTTGGGAGGAGCTACCTTCTCCACCTACTCTGAATACAGAATGGGGCTGTGCTAGGTGGATGGAGATCATCTCTCCGAGCATTCTGCTCCAAGTCTTAGTGTTTGAACCTTGCTATATCCAGCCTTCAGGTTCCTCGAGGGAGGGGACTATGTGCCCTCAACAGCATTCACTTTGACACAAGCTCTTGATCGTAAGGGGGGTAAGTGCACTAGAAGGTTGTCCTAGTCATAAGCAAGATACTTGACACCCACGTCATCCAGATGGAGCAAGAGGAAGGGCAGAAGCATGCCCATTGTCACCTAGACTCAGGATAATGTATGATGGCGTGCTGGGGCTTAGCCCAGAAGTTATTCAGTAGCTCGTCTAAGCCTCATATGAAGTTGTACTTCAGCCATGCTGGTTACCTGATTGGTGACCACTTTCCTGCTTCTGCACCAGGATATTTGTTCTCTCTCTCAGGGGGAGTGTCATCTATTCTTTTTGCTCACTCACTCTCGATCGTCACTCACTCAGGTGTGGTGGCTCTCAAGTGACGGCTCCTGATCCCTCCGACCACTCGCAGCCTTCACTCTATGCTCCCAATAGCATTTATTTCACTTTTGAGTTTTTATGTTTGCTGAGAGAGAGAGTCTGCTTTGTCCTATAGCTGCTCAAGGAGACAGGGCTTGCTTATCATTAGTTTGTGTGTGTGTGTGTGTGTGTGTGTGTTTGCGCATATGTATGTGCACACGTGTGAAGGCCCGCTTGCATGTGGATACGTGTGTAGGTCAGAGGTCAAGGTTGGGTTTCTTCCTCAGTTGCTCTCCACTTACTTTTAAAACTTCTTTCAAGTCTCACCCATTTGGCTAGACTGGCCAGGAATCCTCTCGCCTCTGCTTCCCCAGCAGTAGGACTATAAAAGTGTACTGCCAAAGCTGTCTTTCTGCATGGGAGCTGAACTCAGGTTCTTATGCTTGTAGGGCAGACGCTTTACTGACTGACATCATTTTATCCTCAATCTCAGTCCAATATGTAGAACACAGTAGACGCTCAGGGAAAGATACACTCAAAAGTTACCACGGGAAAGCTGATTCTGGGACGAGAGGAAGCAGTGTTTCTCAAATAGATGGAAGACTCAGGTTTTAGGCTCAGGGCACTTTGGTCTGGTGGGATCTGGTTAGATGGGGTGGTGGCAGGTGACTATTCAGCAAGAAAGAGTCACCGTTGAAAGACACATGTAGGCACCTCCAGCGATGCACCAACCCAAAGTGCCCATGTGCATAGGTGGCTCATGAAGGGGTGGGCCTGTGAGCCAGGAGAGGAGCCTGTGAGTCATGTTTGGGTTCCTTCAGCCAGCATCCAGCCTCACGATGACTCAGCACTTTTGGGCCCAACTTGAGCTCAAGAAAATACAGTGGTGGGAAAAATTAGGGCCAGAAAGCAAGGCCGTTGAATACAGACAGGCAGGAGGCTTCTATAGTCAGAACCAGGCCTGCCTCGTCTCCTCTTCAGTTATCATACAACTTAGTAGGGACCCCTACCCCTGACACCTTGAGGTAGAACTCACTTAGGATTCCCCTCTCTGATGCTCTGGTCCCTGGATCCCTTCTGTTCAGCTCTGTCAGTGCTCTGAGGGCTGGGACTGGACTTGGGAGACTGGCGTGAGGGCCCAGTTGACTAAAGGGATAGGTTAATAGTCAGCAAGAGGGTTAAATCTGGGTCACCCAGATGGTCCAAGAGTAAGGGGAAAAAAAGCATACTTAGCGTCACTCACAATCAGGTTAATGTCCCAAGATGTGCTAGCATTTTCATGGAAGATAGAGACAGGATTTGTTTTTATAGGGACCTGAGGCAGGGTATCCTGAACTCCAGGAGATCTATTCCTCATTCATTGCTGGGAGGAGTAGGAAGTAGGGCTTGGAGGGAAGACCTTGAACCCTGAGAGGGTAAAAGAATGATCCACACCACTCAGCCAGGGAGAGGTCTCTTATTCAATCCAGGACAGTCAGCTTCCTCATCTACAGCACTGCCTTTCCCATGCCAGGCAGGGCTGGGAGAAGGGAGAAAAAAGATGGTACAAAACTGTAGCTCCAATTCACATCTGGCTCATGGTACCACACCGTAGTTGGATCCTCTTTGGGTTGGAAGTAGATCCAGATGTGGAGAAGGGAAGGAGAACAAGGAGGAGAAGGGATGGGATGGAATGGAAGGTAGAGGTAGAGAGAAGGGTAGATGGGGTGGGAGAGTAGGCAGTGGGAGGAGGGAGAATAGAAAAAATAGGTAATGGGAGGCAGGGGGGCAGAGAGGATGCATACTTATGGACAGGTGGGCTTTCACAATGGGACTCCTCCAACTTGCACCGTGTTTATGTTCCTGGCAACTCTGCATGCAAGGACTTTCTAAGGGGAAACTGAGGTCAAAGCCACAAGGATAGGGAGTGTGAGATAGAGGGTGGCCCAGGCTTGCCTCATTGGCAAGATACTGCTGTCTCTACTGCACCGTCTCAGAGGCTCAGTGGGGAGGACTCCAGCTCAGAGGTAATGGGATTGGAGCCACATGCAGATCCAGACATAGGGGAAAGGCCTGCTTTGAACTCTGATGGGAGGGTTTGCTTAGGGGTTTGTGGATTCAGGCAGAGGATGGCCCAGATAGGTGTAACCTTCAACTAATAGCTGACTGTGAGCAACCACTTTCGTGTTTGCCAGGCACTGGTATAGCCTCCCATGAGACAGCTATATCAGGTCCCTTTCAGCATTATCTTGCTGGCATATGCTATAGTGTTTATTTTGGTGGCTGATTATGGGTAAGTGTAACCTTCAGGAAGAGCAAGCAGATGCCTGTAATCCTAGAACTTTGAAGTCTGAAGCAGGAGAATCATGAACTAAAGGTCAGCTACAAGAGTTAGACCCCACAACAAAACAAAATCAAATTAAGCCAAGCCACCCTGAGTTAAGTCATGTCAAACTAAATCTAAAAGAATGCACTCATTAAAAACAGGGTCCCAGAATCTCCCTGAAGCTGCCTATCCAACTTTGCCTAACCCATCCTCCACCTAGCTCAAGCCCTGGGATTTGCAGTTTTCATTCCAACCCAGACTGGTGATATCAATGTGCCCATGGCAAAGCTGGGAGAAAAGACAACAGATTGGGTCTGGGCCTCGGATCACACTGAGATCAGGTCCTGGGTGTTTCTTGTAGAGACAGGCAGGAATGTAGATAGAGATTTAGAACCATTGAGAAGCAAGGAGAGTGATCAGACTCTCCTTGAGCCTTGACCTGTGTTAGGCTTGCAAAAATGCTGTTAACATTTAGTTCTACTTACTTGTCTATTTTAATTAACATGTGCGGCACCATCTATTTAAATATTTACCTTACTCATTTTGGTAAACTACCTCATCTTTCATCCCAACAGGCATATTTGTAGAGGGAGTACTACATTACCACAGAAAAAAGAGGAAAGGAAAAATCAGCTGTCACTCATAGAAGCCAATGAGGTAGACATGTCTAAAGAGATGTTGCTTTCTGGAGGATCTGAGTCCAAGGTGGGCTTAGTTTTGTTGGCTAGG
>LR750017.1:154663-185761 GCA_902729485.2 Mus minutoides
ATGATTGACAGGTGAGGAGGCTGTTAAAGGGACTGCCTAGAATGATTGACAGGTGAGGAGGCTGCTAAGGAGATGGAGATTTCTTTCCTTAAGAGTCAGGAGACTAAAAAAAAAATTAGAAAGGAAATGCTTTTCTTACTGTGCAATTAGTATTTTTGTTGATGTTTTGACAGGATCTCGCTATGTATCCCAGGCTGGTTTCCAACTTGTAATTCTGCTGCTGTAGGTCCTGCACTGCTCCAGCACTGTTCTTGAACATAGTCTCCATGCATCTCCCATACACTCCTCTTTATAACACCCACCACCCAGAGACCCTCTTTCATACCCTTGCTAGGAAGAGACTTGGACGCCCCCAGCCACACCTCCAATGCTTCAGGCCCTTCTCTACCCTGGTGGCTTCTCTTCCTACTTCAGTTCTCTTCTAGCCCCAAGCATCTGTTTGAAATGGCTTTCTCTTTCATTCTGTTTTATTGGGATTTTATTTGGACCAGGCATGGGGTCTGGGACCTGGGGCATGTGCAAGATAAACAGGTACAGGCTTAGAGGAGCCACTGTTGAAGACAGGGAGGGGAAGAGTCCTTTCGCAGTGGTGGTGGTGCAGCTAGTGGTAGAGGCCCTAAGATGCAGGATAAGAGGTCAAAACTGGACAAAGGACAAGTGGGAATTCAGAAGGGGAGCATTCAGGAAGAGAAGGCACACAGGTTTGCCAATGGTGAGTAGGATAGAGAAGATATAAAGGGACATTTCAGTGGGAGGGGAATGCAGGAGTTTGAGGGTTGTTTAGGGAACATTATGTGTGTTATATTATATCACATATATCAAAAATATATAATATATATCACACATATATATCATATGTATCACAGATAACATATCATATATAACAACATACACATACATCATACATATCACATACATATATCATATATATGACATGTATTACATATATCATATAACATATATCATACTTACATCACAACATACATCATATATATCACACACATATATCATATACAACATATATATCACATATATGACATATACATCACATATACCATATATACACATACATATATCCACATATCCACATATCCACATATATACATATATACATATAAACACAGAAAGACATAAATGTCTGTGTGTGTGTGTGTGTGTGTTTGTGTGGTTTGGAGAACAGGGAGTAATGAGGCAAGGATGCAAAGGACTTATGGCTCTCATCTTAAGAGAACAGAGCAGTCAGAGCAGAGACATAATTAGACAGGTCATCTCAGGGATAGCTCAAGAGGTCAGTGGGTATAAAGACACTACACAAACCTGGAGACCTGGGTCCTCAGATCCTCAGAACTGGAGTGAATGTGAGAGAAGAACACCTTCTCTATAAAGTCACCTCCTGTCTTTACTTGTGTGCTGTGGCAGGTACACCCCCATTGTGAACATGTGCACTCACTCACCAATTAATTAATTAATTAATCAATGATTAAAAAATTTAAAACAAGGTCAAGGGGTATAGGAGGGACAAGGAGAGCTATTAGAAGCTGACATCCCAGAGCCAAGGGAGGGCAGTGGAGTTGGGGGACTTAAGCAGTTCAATGATCAGAAACATTCTTGTCTTTCTTGAGCCTTTTTTGTGCCTTTTTGTTGTTGTTGAGGAGAGAACAGAGGCACAGCATGGGAAAGGAAGTGGTCACACAGCCAGGGAGCATAGAGTCTTGATTGTGTCCAGGTGATCTGGCAGCAGAGCCTACAGCCTCCTTAACATTCTCTTTTGGCATTGGTGACCAGAATACGTGTGGGGCTTTAGCAGTGGCAAGGATGTCACATCATGGTACCTTGCTACCTCCAGGGCTGAATATGAAACAGGCACTCAACCAAGGGGAATTCTGTGATATTTGGGACTCTGCAAAAGAATCAGGAAAGAGGTTGAGGAGATGGCTCAGTGGTTAGGGTGCTTGCCCTAACAAGGACCCGAGTTTGATCCCCAGAACCTATGTATAAAGCTGGGCAGAGTGGTGTAATCCCACATAGTGCTCTGTAAGGCAAAGTGCTGGGAAGGCGGAGGCAGGAGGATCCCTGAGGCTTGTTGGCCATGTCTTGATGCATCAGTGAGCTCCATGATTAGTGAGAGACCCTGCCACCAGTGAAGAGTGACAAAGGAAGTACACACATGTATATGACAAACACACATACACACATACATGTCTATACACACATGCACACGCATACACATGTATGCATATGCACACACATAAACATACACACATACACACATACATACACACGTACATACACATGCACACACATACACACATGCACAAACATACACACATGCACAAACATACACATAGCACACACACACACACACACACACATGCACACGCACATGCACGCACAGACGCATGCATGGTCAGATAGGCCCATCATGTTCCTGCTATAGGCACCTAGCAGTAGCAGGTCTGTATTTATTAGGCTTGCTTTCTTCCCACAGTCTTCCATGTGACTGCTATATGCTGCTCTGGAACCCTGAAGGATGCATAGCTGTGCATCTACCTTCATCTTTTGGCCATAGCACTGTCTTAGCAAACTGGCATGTCCTAAGAGCACAGCCCGGTCTCTCCTGTCAGCCTAAAGGACGTGACAACTGAGTTTCCCATCTGATGGGGGCATCACCAGGGCAAGGACCTGGCTTTCTGTTTATCCTGGAAGCTCCCCGTGGGCAGGGGCTGCACTTTCCCCAGCCTTCACAGTAACTTCCAGGCTCCCATCTCAATCCAAAGTGACCACCAGGTTCGGGCAGGGCAGGGTGACAACCAACGGTGAGGGAGTTTTGATCTTAGGTATTGAGAGGTCTGAGTCTCAGGCTTGTTGTCAAGGTCAGCCAGACACCAGGCTGTAGGATATAGGTCAGCCCCTCAGCAGTAGGGCTGATTTATGGTGCCCTTGACAGCCTAATATCTTCAAATTACCTCACACAATGGAGAAAGGCTGGGCTGCTGACGGGCAGTCACCAAGGGACGCAGAGCCTGGGGCTTCTCTGCTGCTCCCATATCCTAGACCTTCTCTGAGTCTATGGGGGGAAGCTGGCACAGAGTGAGGACACACCCAGGCGTGCCACCTTCAGCAGGGGGTATAAGTAGGCAGCTCCGGGGATGGCTCAGTACCCAGCAACCCTGAGACCGCTTCCTGGCTACATCCTCTGGCAGGCAGCACCATGAGTTGCAGACAGATCTCCTCATCTTTCTGGAGCAGCAGCAGCAGCTGTGGAGGAGGAGGAGGAGGAGGCAGAGGAGGCAGCGGAGGCAGCATGCGGTCTTCTTTCAGTCGCTCCTCCAGGGCTGGTGGAGGAGGAGGCCGCTTTAGCTCTTCCAGTGGCTTTGGTGGGGGTGGCTTTTCGGCTTGTGGCAGCGGAGGAGGTGGCGGCAGTTTTGGCTCTAGCTATGGTGGAGGATATGGAGGGGGGGTTAGTACAGGGAGTTACAGTGGTATGTTTGGTGGAGGTTCTGGAGGTGGCTTTGGTGGTGGCTCTGGAGGTGGCTTTGGTGGTGGCTCTGGAGGTGATGAAGCCAGTATTCTGAACACCAGTGAGAAAATCGTCATGCAGAACCTCAATTCCCGTCTGGCCTCTTACATGGATAAAGTAGTAGACCTGGAGGAGAGCAACGCTAACCTGGAGAAGCAGATCCAGGAATGGTATTTAAAGAAGGGGCCCAAAATCTTCCAGAAGGACTACACTCATTACTATGAAACCATCGAAGACCTGAAGGACAGAGTATGTATGAGAGTCAAATCTCTGTCTTTGTCACTCTCTTCCTTCCTTCTTCCTTCCTCCTTCCCTCCACCCCTCCCTCCCTTGCCTCCCTCCCCTTCTCAACCTCTCTCACAGAAAGGTGAGATTCCAGAGTCCAAGCAAAGGCATACCAGAAAATCATCTTTTAGAAACTACACTTTCATCAGAAGCAAACTTGCGTTTGGTTTCTAAGGTCTTAGAGGCTTGGATTTCTGCTATTTCATTCTGAGTTTGGCCATAGCAGGGAGGAAGCCTGGATTAATACTAGCAGGGCTAGGACCTAACTGGAGCTTTCTTCTGACCTGGTTTCGATTCAGTCTTATTCTTCCTGTCCCATTTCTCTTGGGCTGGTCGCTTAATCTTCTCAGGTATTTAGAGCTCAGATGTGCAGGGTGGTTGATCAAGTGATAGAGAGGCTGGCTCTCTGGTTGTAAGGATGATACCCATCCATCCATCCATCCATCCATCCATCCATCCATCCATCCATCTGCCTGCAATCTTCTTATCAGCTAATGTAAGTGGGCGGCTACCCTCTATGTTGCACTGACTAGTCACAGTGATGTCCCACATTCAGCTTCCACCATAAAGAAGTCCACAGTTGGGCTCCTTACTGTTCTCACTCATCCCTCCTGCCTTTACGTGCTGTTTCTCCAACTGCAGATTTCTTCCACCGATTTATTGACATGCAATCTGAGCCACCCTTCAGGACCTAGTTCAATTGTCATCTTCCCAAGGTCTTTCCCGGTTTCCCAGGATAGCCAAAGCTACCTTTTCTTTTCATGATTCTCTTGAAATGATTTGGACTCTGAGGTCAATGGTGGGCTCCCTGGGATTTGTCTTAGACCCTACACTGCCTTTGAAGCAGATGTTGAAATATTTGTCGAATGAGTGAAGACAGCACTGGGCACATCTGCTGAAGGCTGTGTGGGTGTCGTGCAGCATACAAGCTGACGGAAAACTCTTATTTCCTGAACACCTCTGCTGGCCACATCTGGTCTCCTTCTCTCTCTGAGGTTGGTCATGTCAAGGGAGCAGGGCCTATTTAGGCAAACTTGTCTTTCAGATTGTGGATCTCACGGTGAGGAACAACAAAACTCTTGTGGACATCGATAATACTCGCATGACTATGGATGACTTCAGAATTAAGTGAGTCCTTTCCCCATCCTTTTCCTTATTGTCATCCCATCTCCCATCCAATTTTCAGAGCTCTGGAGGTCCTAGTAGGATTTGGTGCCCTCTTGATCACTCTGTACCCATGACTTGCCTACAGGCTTGAGATGGAGCTGACCCTGCGTCAAGGTGTGGAAGGTGATATTAATGGCCTGAAGAAGGTGTTGGATGGTCTTGTTATGGAGAAATCTGATCTGGAGATACTGCTTGATAGTTTGGAGGACGAGAAGAAGGCCCTTATGAAGAACCACAAAGAGGTAGGCTATTGTTATTGTGGTTTGGTGGGTACAGGGGGGAATAGAAGGGCAGAGATCGTAGAGGGCGCTGTGGAGCATGGACTGAGAGAGCTCTCTTCTTCACTCTTGAAGGGGACACTCCCAGCTCCTCACAGGTGGCCTGCAATGGCAGCTGTACTTTGATTTCACAACGATGTTCCTCTTTTGCATTCTGAGTGGACTTGGTGGGAAAGGGTTGAAAGATGGCAAGAGGGGTCCCACTTCCAACCTCATATCCTCTTCCTCCTTGCAGGAGATGAGCCAGCTGACGGGCCAGAATGATGGAGATGTTAATGTGGAGATAAATGTTGCTCCTAGCACAGATCTCACCCAGGTCCTCAATAATATGCGTGAGGAATACGAAGATCTCATTTCTAAGAACCGCCAGGACATTGAACAACACTATGAGTCTAAGGTAAGCAGAGTGGGCTTCCTATTCAGTTTTCTAACCCACCTTTCAGGTATCCTTCAACTCCTCACCTCCTTCATCATCCCTCTGCCTCTTAATCTCTCAGCATAGCTCTATCTATACTTTCATCCTCCAATGGATGCTGTGTACTCTTCTTCATCCCCCACAGAGACACAACTGTGGAGTGGTACCAGTTTTAGGTGAAGAGCTAAGGTCTCAGAGGTGAGCCAAATAAGAGGGCTGCTCTTGAAGCATACATAGTTTATTAGTGTATGTTCTTCAGAGAGTGGGCAACTCACTATAATCCTGTGTGATAGAAGACTCTAGTAGAGACATCCAGCGTCTTCTGTAGTACACTGAGTTCCATGCTTGTTTCCTTCTTCCCTGGTCTCCAAAGCTTGGAATAGAGCATGATAGATAAAGGCATGCCATTCTGCATGTAAATAAGAAACTAAGACTAGAAAGGGGGTTAGGGACATAGAATGAAGGGTCTTGAAACCTTACTGAAAGGGAATATGGTGTCTGGAGAACTGGTCAACCTGGTCAGTGGGACCCAGAATTCAGTAGTATATCCTTGGCTTGGTCTAAGCCTTGGTTTTAAAGGTGAAGAGCCTGGTGAGTGAGGCACAGTTTTTCCCACAGATGTTCTTGGCTGTGTCTGTCCCTAACTGAGCCTTTGGTTTGCAGATGACCCAGATTGAGGAGCAAGTGACAAATAGTGGCCAAGAGATGGAGAGCAACATGAAGCAAGTGTCCCAGCTCCAGCACACTGTCCAGGAACTGAATGTCGAGCTGCAGACTCAGCTTACCACGGTTGGTTGTCCTGCTTCAGATTTGCTGCCAGGGCAGGGCACAGAAACAACCTTTAGGAGGGGCAAGGGATGAACATCCCTCCTGAAGTTTCCTTTTACTTCCTAGAGATCAGCCCTGGAGAAGGCTTTAGAAGACACCAAGAACCGCTACTGTGGCCAGCTGCAGCAGATCCAGGAACAGATCAGTGAGGTGGAGGCCCAGCTTGCTGCGATCAGGGCAGAAACTGAATGCCAGAGCCAGGAATACAGCAATCTGCTCAGCATCAAGACACGACTGGAGAAAGAAATTGAGACTTACCGGAAGCTCCTTGAAGGCGGCCAGCAAGACTTGTAGGTCCTTAGGAGTCTGTAGATTTTACAGTGTAGATCTCAGAGGAGTCCCCTTAGGCTTCTGATACCAATTCTAGCCTTCTTGAATAGAAAGAAGCATCTAGAAAAGTTCTTGTATGCAAGGGTCTAATGGATTGAGGATTTCATCCCTGTGGGTGTGATTTTTTTGGGGGGGGGCTCTTGAGGCTTTTGAGCTTTGGAAAGGAGAATGGTAACACTGAAAGGGAATACCTTCTGCTCCAGGGAGAGGAAGGCACTCTTCCCTCCCAGATGGGATGCCTCAATTCATACTTATGTCTTGATTCTGTCCAGGTTCATTCGTGTGTATATATTTATGTGTTTTTCTTTATCCCCAGTGAATCTTCTGGAGCTGGACAAATTGGCTTTGAAAGTGGCAAAGGAAGACAAAAAGGAAGTGGTGGCAGCTATGGAGGAGGAAGTGGTGGTAGCTATGGAGGAGGAAGTGGGGGCAGCTATGGAGGAGGAAGTGGGGGCAGCTATGGAGGAGGAAGTGGGGGCAGCCATGGTGGAAGCAGTGGGGGCAGCCATGGTGGAAAAAGTGGAGGCAGCCATGGAGGAGGACGTAGGGGCAGCCATGGAGGAGGAAGTGGGAGCAGCTATGGAGGAGAAAGTGGGGGCAGCCATGGAGGAGGAAGTGGGGGCAGCTATGGAGGAGGAAGTGGGGGCAGCCATGGAGGAGGAAGTGGGGGCAGCTATGGTGGAGGAAGTGGGGGAAGCCATGGTGGAAAAAGTGGAGGTAGTTATGGAGGAGGAAGCAGCTCTGGGGGAGGAAGTGGAGGCAGCCATGGGGGGAAAAGTGGAGGTAGCCATGGAGGAGGAAGTGGGGGAAGCTATGGTGGAAAAAGTGGAGGTAGCTATGGAGGAGGAAGCAGTTCTGGGGGAGGAAGTGGAGGCAGCTATGGAGGAGGAAGTAGTTCTGGAGGAGGAAGCGGGGGTAGCTATGGTGGAGGAAATAGAAGGCCATCTCAGTCCCAGTCCTCAAAATCTGCCGACTGCGATGATGATTCGCAAGGTAAGGAATTACTGAATCTGCAGCCTCGTGAATACGAGGCAACTATCCTTTTCTGTGTATCTTTGGATATCTTGGCAGGACTGTGTGTTCTGAATGGAATAGATGTTTAGGAAAGTCTTTAGAGTAGTATAGATCCACACGTGGCTCTAAATTGGTCATTAGATGAAATTAGATCTGCACATGATCTGAGTCTCAGTGATTAGAGGAGATGGATTGAAAACTGAACTGTCATTCACATTTCTTTTGTAGCCCATAGGTAGGTTTTTACTTATGGAAAATGAGGTTCAGAAGGAGTAAATTGTTTCCTCATGATCATGTAATTTCCAAATGACAGGCTCAGCCCTGTGGGGTCCATGGCCAGTGCCTTCAGCCATCATTAGGATGGGAGGCCCAGATCAGTAACAACACAGGGAAAAGAGACACAGGGGTCTTAGTCAGTGGTCAGTTAGCACAACCAGTGCACAGTACAGCTGTGGAAAGAGGATGTGTCTAGGGTGCCGTCACCTGCCACTGAGAAGGACTCATGCAGGGGAGGTGGTCTCTACACCATGAAACAATCTTTATTTACAAATTGAACTTAATGTGGTAATTATTAAATATCTGGGTTGGAGAGATGCTCAGCTGTTAAGGGCACTTGTTGTTTTGGTAGAGGACCTGGGTTCAATTTTGGGTGTCCATTGGGATTGCAACCATCCATAACTCCAGTTCCAGGGGATCCCATGCCCTTTTCTGATGTCTGAGAGCATCAGGCACATATACAGTGCACCTATATACACAGAGGCAGAAAATACCCATGTAAATAAATAAATAAATAAAGCCACTGCTCTCTAAGCTATAGTTTCATCTTTAAAAAAAATTCAATATGAAGTTATAGTAAGTGGCTGGATAACAGCGCTGCAATGGGTAGCTTGGGGAATTTTTTTAGAATCAGGGAACTGTTCACTTACAAGGTATCTTATGTATTTTGAATGACCAGTTGCTCTGTAGGGCATCTGGTATGAATCTAGGAATGAGGTTGGTGCTATCTTTGTCTGGGTAGCCAAAGAATTTACTGACAATGCTGTGGGGTGGTGAAGGGTCTGGTCCACGGGTTCTCTCCGAACTCAGGGTTGTTACAGGAGAGATGGGGAACTGGGTGGGCCAGAGGCTTCGAGATTACAGTACTCTGATCTTGGGTTCCTCCAGCTCTATGAGGTCCAGGTTTTTTGCCCCCAATTTCTTCTTCAAGTCACTGCCCAAAGTCTCTCTTCTTATTGTTCTCTCCTTTCTGCCCTGCCACAGAGCACAAGATGCGATACTAGAACCCCGATTCACTTTCTCCACCCGACTCCAGTTGAGACTGTTCCAGGAGGGCAGAAGCTACATGAAGTATCCTTACTGCATCCTGACATCAGGACTAGCTGGCTACAAGCCAGGGTAACCGTTTGGAACTGGATGGAGTTGACACTGTGCCTCTGGACATCTATTGACTCTGTTCCTTGCTGGGAGGCTTCCGGGGTGGCCCCACTCCCTTCCTTGTCCTGACTTCTGAATAAAGCTTTCCTATTGCAAATTAAACTTGGATTCTTAGGTGTTTGTACCGTGAGATGAAGTAGCGCGATGTTTGATGTTGGTTGTGAACTTGGTTGAGTTGTGATTGAGTTGTGACTCTCTTGGGAGATAGTAATGCTCGTCTGGGTGTGTCTGTGAGCATATCTCCAGAGATTAACTAACTAAGGGCATGAAGATCCATGTTGAATATGGGTGACACCCTGTAGGCTGATCCCATGGACCAAATTAACAAAAAGGGAGATGGCCGACTGTCATATACAGTCTGTCTGTCCCCTGAACATACCTTTTTGCCATGATTTGAACTACTACATGCTCCCTAAACCTTTCCCTCTTTTATGCTTCCCTTTCTTTGTTTTTTACCATAGATTCATGAATCATTTTTATTTATTTATTTATGTGTGTGCGTGTGTGTGTGTGTGTGTGTGTGTGTGTGTGTGTGTGAGAGAGAGAGAGAGAGAGAGAGAGAGAGAGAGAGAGAGAGAGAGCTTGTATAAATATATGTGTACTGTGTGCCTGCAGGTACCTGTGGAGACCAGAGGGTGTCAGATCCTCTGGAACTGGAATTGGTGGTGGTGGATAGCCACCTGATATAGGTGCTGAGAACTGAATTGAGGCCTGGCGCTAAAGTACAGAGCATCCTTAACCACTGGATCATCTCTCCAGGCCCCTGTTCTCATGTTGTCCTCCTGGAGATTAAACCTTTTTTGCTCCTGCTAACCAAGAACTCTACCACTGAGTCACACTCTTAGCTCTCCAGAGCCCAGGAAGGCCTTGAACTTGTGACCTTGCTTCAGCGTCCTGAGTAGCTGGGATTTCCATGCTCAGGGAGACTGACCTTAAGTTTCTTATATTAGGCTTTAACAGAGGTTCAGAGAGAACTAACTGAATTTATTTTTGAAAAGAGTTGGTTAATTTTTCTGTCACTTAACTTGTGTTAAGAGTAAAGCAACTTAGCCAGTCAGTGGTGGCACACGCCTTTAATCCCAGCACTTGGGAGGCAAAGGCAGGCAGATTTCTGAGTTCGAGGCCAACCTGGTCTACACAGTGAGTTCCAGGACAGTCAGAGAGAGATACACAGAGAAACCCTGTTTTGCAAAATGAAACAAAACCAAAACAAAATGCAAGCAAGCAAGAAAGCAAGCAAGCAAACAAACAAACAACAACAAACTGAAAAGAAACAATAAAGCAACTCACAATGCTTTAAATGATCATTTATTTGTCCTGTGTGGCGGTTTGAATGGGAATGGCTCCCACTGAACTCATGTGTTTGAATTTTTGGCCCATAGGGAGTGGCACTATTAGGAGGTGTGGCCTTGCTGGAGTAGGTGTGGCTTTGTCAAAGTAGGTGTTGCCTTGTCAGAGTAGGTGTTGCCTTGTCAGAGTAGGTGTGGCCTTGTCAGAGTAGGTGTGGCCTTGCTGGAGGAAGTATGTCACTGTGGAGGCAGGCTTTGAGGTCTCAGATGCTCAAGCCCAGGCTCAGTGACTCACAGTTACTTCCTGCTGCCTGCTGACCTGGATGTAGGACTCTCAGCTCCTTCCCCAGCACCATGTCTGCCTGCGCACTGACATGCCTGCCACCATGACGATGATGGACTAAACCTCTGAAACTGTGAGCCAGCCCCAGTTAAATGTTTTCCTTCGTAAAAGTCACTTTAGTCCTGATGTCTCTTCACAGCAATAGAGACCCTAACTAAGACACCTTGTGATTTTGCAGTTGGCAGTTTAGACAGAACAGTTTTATCTTCTTTATGTATCTGTGGCTAGCTGCAAGGGCTAGGCAGTTCTTCCTCTGGGATTCCCTGGGAGCCGGCTGGGGTGGTGAGGACAAATGTGTGACTCTCACCTTCCAGTCAGCTACCTTGAGCTAGTGTCCCAATGCAAGTGGCAGCTACACAAGGTCCTTTGAGGAACAGTAGCTTTGCCTTCACGGTGTTGGCCAAAGTCAGACACAACCTAATCTAGATTTGAAAGCAGGGGCAACAGACTCCTCTTGAGGCAAAGAGCTGGAAAGTCACACGGTGAAAGGTACGGACGGGTGTATAAGGAGCAGTAATGGAGTCCATTTTGGGCAAGCCATCTACTGTGTTCCATGAGGAGGTGACGTGATGACTATGGAGTGAAACAAGAAAGAACACGGTGCTACTTGTGCAATGGAAGATTTCACAGAGAGCGAAATATAGGCATAAGCAGGGTACACTAAGGAAGCGTGAAGAGCATCCCATAGGAGTCATCAAGCACTCTGATTGGGCTGATTGGATGGGCTCTCTAGCAGTACCTTGTCTCTATGGGGATTCTCCATGGAATCCCTCCAGTAGGGCAGTAGCTTCAGGGCAGCCAAAATTCCTTTTGTTGTGCCTCTTGGATCTGAAGACTTTATCTAAAGTCAGAGAGAGTCTGCTTCATTTCAGCATCTGCACCTGGAAGCACACACACTAATTTCACTTTGGTCTCAGGCATGCCTGATTCAAGGGGATCTTGAATAGACCTTATGTTAGGTGGACATCTAAGATGATCTCTCCATGACCCTTGGCTTTGAGGTACCCATACTTCCTCCTACTTAAACATGAGCCTACCTAATGTTCAGATTTTGTTAATTAAGATATTAAATATATTGATCTTTTGAAATGGAGATTTTAAAGGTGGTTCTGTCTGAACACAAGCAGGGAGACGTCTGGAGAGGTGGTTCAATGGGTAAAGGCTTTTACATGAATGTTTTGTGACCCGAGTTTGATCCCCAAAACTCACACTATAGGAGAGAAGTGATCCAGTTATCTTCTGACCATATCTTCTAACCTCTATAGATGCACTGAGACACATGCATACACATACTACATACTACACCCACACCCTATAATAAACCATTTCCTATATAGTCATAGAAGTCAGAATTGAAGAATGAAACTTTTAAAAATTCTTTATAACATTTGCTAAATCTCTCTCTCTCTCTCTCTCTCTCTCTCTCTGTGTGTGTGTGTGTGTGTGTGTTTGTGGCCACAACATGTGTGTAGAGGTCAGAGAACACTTTGGAAGAGTTGATTCTCTCTATCCACCATGTGGGTCCCAGGAATCAAACTCAGGTGGTCAGGATTGGAGGCAGACATCTCTACCCACTGGGCCATCTTGCTGGAGGTTGGAGATCATGTGGTGAGGACAATGGAGGATGTCCTGCAGAAGGCCTTCATCAGAAAGGGACTTCAGGCCTCTAGCTGACATCTTCCAGAAACAACAAAGCATTTAGAAGCAGATTTTACTTTAGTCTGTAGGTGAGAACTCACCTTGATTTGGGCCTTTTGACATACTGCAGGGGATCTAGTCTTACTTGTAATCCTGCTGGGTAATGATTAAAGATGTTCCTTAAGGCCTCGAATTTGAAGAATTTGGTTGGAAAAAATACTAATAGGGACCCTGTGATGGCTAGTGTTAACTGACAGTGCTGCAGGCTAGAACTCTCTGGGGGATGGCCCTCTGGGGAGGCTTTGGAGGAGTATGTTGGTGGTGTTAGTGTGGCACAGTGTGGTGGCACAGTTTGAATGGGAATGTCCCTCATGGGCTCAGACCTTTGAACACTTGGTCCCCAGTCGATGGTGCTATGTAGGGAAGTCATGGAACCTTTAGGAGGTGGAGCCTTGATGAACCCTGAAGTCTCATACTCTCCCTGCCTATGGATCAGGTCAGGATGTAGCTCTCAGCTACTGCTCCAGTGCCTGCTAGCATGATGCCATGCTCCTCACCATGATGACAGTAGACTACACCTCTGGTCCAACTTCTAGTTTGCTTTCTCTGCTTCCTCTTTGCCACTGAAGAAGTGGTTTCTCAGCGATCCTGATCCAGCCTCCCCTCCCCTTACAGACTCTCCTGGAAATTTTAGCCCACATGAATTCCTTCTTCCTCAGGCTGATTTTGGTCATGGTGTTTTGTCACAGCAATGGAAAGTAACTAATACAGGTGGGAAGACTCGCCCACTGTGGGTTGTGTTATTCTGTGGTCGGGGACCCTGGACTGTGTGAAAAGGGAACTGTGGTGGTTTTGAATAAGCATGGTTCCTATAGACTCAAGTATTTGAATGCTTAGTCACCAGGAAATGGCACTACTCAAGAGGGATGAGATATGGTCTTGGAGTAGGTGTGGCCTTGTTGGAGTAAGTGTGGCCTTGTTGGAGTAGGTGTGGCTTTGTTGGAGGAAGTGTGTCACTGGGGTGGGCTGTGAGGCTTCAAAAGCTCATGCCAGGTCCAGTCTCTCTCTCTCTCTCTCTCTCTCTCTCTCTCTTTCTCAGTCAGTCAGTCAGTCAGTCAGTCAGTCAGTCAGTCAGTCAGTCAGTCTGCCTGTCTGCCTATGGTCAGATGTAGCTCCCAGCTACTGTTCTAGTGCCTGCTTGTCAGAGCATTTAATCAGAACAAGAGGAAAAGAAATGAAGACAGCCCATTTCTTTCCTACCCAGCCCCCCATCCTGCATAGGAAATCCACAGAGGCACACACAGATGGAGGCATGCCTTTGTCCCATGGAAGGAGAGCTTGTGCAATTTGAGCTTGACAGGCTGGGTCACATCACTGGGAGAGGGGCTAGTGAAGGGGACAGGACACTGTTGGGTAGGCACAAAAGCTCAGAAAGCTCCAATATCTTGGGACCTATGGGGGATGGGAGGAGAGTGGTCTCTTTTGTACATGTGATACCTGGTAAGACTGAGCAGGGTGTTTGGGGTCCTTACCCAGTGTTCCACCTCAGCTTTCTAAAGATGCCATGTAACCATTCCTATATATTTCTTTTCCTTCTGTTATCCCACAGGGTCT
Source organism: Mus minutoides (assembly GCA_902729485.2). Taxonomy (NCBI): domain Eukaryota; kingdom Metazoa; phylum Chordata; class Mammalia; order Rodentia; family Muridae; genus Mus; species Mus minutoides. The sequence continues at coordinate 168,819 of LR750017.1, forward strand.
CATGTAGCCCAGGCTGGCCTCCAAGGGTAACCTTGAACTTCGAATTCTTCTGCCCTCACCTCCAAAATGCTGGGATTACAGGTGCGCTACCACACCCAGATGCGTGTGCAGTGTTTCACAGCCAGAGTCTGGGTCAATGGTTCTCAGCTTGTGTGCTGTGACCCCTTGAACACCCTTTCACAGGGGTCGCATATCAGATATCCTGCGTGCCAGATAACGTGTTCACATAACAGTAGCAAAATGATGATTGTAAAGTAGCAACAAAAATAATTTTAAGGTTGAAGGTCACCACAACATGAGGAACTGTATTAAAGGGTCCCAGCATTAGGAAGGCTGAGAACCATTGGTCTGGATGGTGTCTTCTAGATTGTCACTGTTGGGATTGACGGAACACGTTTCTGTATGAAGATTTCACTCAACCCTCCCCGCACCCCCCAGGCTCCCTAAGTACTCAGAGTCCTTCCTCTTCATGATCTCAGGGATTCTCTGGGAGCAGCTTTATGCTGAGCAAGATGGACCTCAGTGCCTGTCATCCAGCTGAGCAATTGTTTCGACCTTCTCCCACTCTCAACCTGGAAGCTGGTCATCTGGTCTCCGCGTTGAGTCTCTGTATTGACTCATTGAGCTTGGTCAAAAAGCCATCCGCAAAGCCAGCCTTCACATTCTGCAGGTAGTATCTGAGGGCATCTTGAGGTTTCCTTGTTGTGCAAGCCTTGGAGTTTGAAATTGGCCTCCTCCCCCAGGCGTGTGGGATCTGGCTTGCCTGTAATTTTGCAGACAATTCAGGGTGGATCTTGAGAATAATTTGGAACTTGGGGTACTGTGAGTCAATTAATTTCCCCAAGACATAGGAAATGTTCCAGACAGTGCTCTCAACTTGTGGGTCTCGTCTTTCCCAAGTCATGGCTTAACTGCCTCACCCCCAGTCCCCTCCCTCATCTCCCCTGCACTGGGATGGATTCAGGGTCTCAAAAACGCCAAGGGAGACCTTGGGCTGCCGAACTGCGTTCTTTTCTTTCTATGTTTTAAAATTTGACACAAAACTTTGCTGATTTGCTCAGGCTGGCTTTGAATTTGCAGTCCTCCCGACTCAGCTTCCTGAGCAGCTAACTGTGCTCAGTTTAAATTATCTGTAAGAGACTATTGTGGTTCAAACGTGAAATGATGTGACTTAGGAAATCCAAAATTGAACGTATCAGCTACTTAGGCTTTGTAACTACAAAAAAATAAACAAAATTAATTAATTAATTGATTAATTAATTTGGGTTAAACTCAGGTCATTGGGGTTGTTTGCAGGTGTCCTTACCCGATGAACCATCTCACTGGCTCAAAGAATAAGATAAAATCCGTCTCTTAGATCTCCAGTCCACTGCTTCTTCTCTAGGATCTACAGGTGTGGTCAGCAGGACCCAGCCAATACCTACTTTATTAGCATCCAGGAGCCTGTAGAGTCTTATGCTCTAATCACAATTGCATTTTTACTGACTTCAGAGCCTTATGGTATTCATTCAACTTTTTTTTTTTTTTTTTTTTTTTAGGATAGGGTCTCCTGTAGCTGAGGCTGACCTCAGTCTCCCTAGGTGGGCAAGCACGGCCTTGAACTTCTGATCATCCTGCTGCCACCTCCCAAGTGCTTGAGGTTGTGTGTGTACTAGGTGATGCCGAGAGGATCTAACCACAGCAAACACCATCAACTGAACTCTACACCCATCCCCCATTCAGCTACTCTTAGTTAAATACTTGCTAAGCTCTTTCTATTCCAGCCTCCCTTCTCAGAGGCGGGAGGACATCACCAACTGAGTGCAAGAGCCAAATATTCTGCTACTGTTAGAATGATATCATAGGTAAGGGAGGGGAAACAGTGCATATGGCAAATGAAATAATAGTTACTTTGTGAAATAGTTTATAGTTGGTATAAAGTATTTTCATATGGACGAATTTGTCACTTCCTATTTGGCCAAGTCATTCAGTGTGAAAACTGACAGATATTTACTAGATGACTTTGTTTTAATCAGTGTTATCTTCGTTTAATATTCAGAAATGCAAAAGTGTGATTTTTTTTTAGTACCAACTCTATAGTTGTGTTTACTTTTTAAACCATTTTTGTGCCCTAGAAAGACTAAATCAGTGCAGTAAAAAGGTGATTCTCTGACACCCCCCTCTTTCTCTCTCTCTCTATGAATATGTGTATAGGAATGTACGTATTTAAAGGTGATAGGTGCATAAAGAAAGGGCGGTGGGAAGAGGACAGGTGCACTGTGGCACTAGGATAGAGGCAAGTGGCCAAGGTGGACTATAAGTAAGACTTAGAGTCCAGAGGCAAGTATGTGGCCATTACTGCAGGTACACACCACAGGTGTAGAAAGTCCTATGGTGAGAATGTATTTGGTGTGCAAGAGAGACTGAGAAAGCCCCTTGTAGCCAGAACATGGTGTGAGAGAAACTCCGTAGACATTGATGAGGTTGGAGTTGGGGAGATCACAGGTAGCCTGGGAGGGCTGTCTAAGGAACTTGGTCTTTGCTCTCAGGGAACCTTGGAACACACAGACAAAGGCAGAGAGCTCTAAGATGTGAGGTAAAGAGACTCCCTAGGAGTGTGCTGCTTGGACAGGGAACTTCAAGAGAGCTGCCCAGCCAAGAACAGTGTCTATGTGATCAGGAAACAATTGCTCACCGAGGGGGAAACGAAGGGATGCTGAGGTTGTCATGGCAGTGGGTGCTGATGAATATGATGATCATGACTGCTCTGAGCAGAGGAGTGATGTGCCATTTGAGAAGAGGCTGGAACAGAGATGAGCGGAAGAACAGTATTCCAGAGAGGGTGTGTGTGTGTGAAGGGGAGAGAGAGAGCGCGAGAGAGCCAGACACACACACACACACACACACACACACACACACACAGAGAGAGAGAGAGAGAGAGAGAGAGAGAGAGAGTCCTTGGTGCCTTGGTGCTTAGAGCAGAGATGGCTGGAGATGGTTAGGCTATGAACATGATCTAAAGGCAGAACTCATTGTCAGGATTTCTTGAAGAACTGCATGGTGCCAAAAAACTAATAACACAACAAAACAGAACAAAATACTGACCGAGGATACCTGGGAATCTTAGATTGGCTGCTGTCTGCTGGTAGGAAAGATTAGGGTGGAGGACGCTGGTGTGGAAATTGGGGAGCCTGCTTGAGATGTGAGAAAAATAGTCTCCTAGACATCCGAGCCCAGGCAGAGAAGACTCTTTCATCATCAGCCACTCCCATCCCAGATTTCTGTACCCACTGGGTTTTTTTTTCTTGCAAGGACAGGAACCACACCCTGAAACGAGGTCACTAAGTGACATTAGGTGAGTCCTAGAACCTCCGGGAAGGGTGTTCAGAGAACAGGGCTGAAGGCTGCAGTCCTGAGGACGCCTATGTTTGGCACCAGCTGCAGGCATGGATTCGATAGCATGTCCCACTGCAAGCCACCACGGAACCTCTGAGACTGCTGCTATGGAAGCCTGGTGTCTGGCAGTCACTCCTGCCAGAACAGATTACGTTGGGTACCTCCCTCTTCAAGACATTAGTATTTGACTTGCAGGCTTATGCAATGTGTCGGGTTCGGAGAGTCTGGCCCTGAGCCTGTGCTCTGAATAGAAGGCTAATTGATGGCTTCCATCTTGGGGAGATGCAGACTTTAGATTAAGGTTCCTTTTTGGACAAGCTGTGTGACCAAGATTAAGAACAACTATCTAAAAGAGGAAGAGGCTGGGACTGACATTTATTGAGTACCTACTGCATGCTCAATGGACAGGGCACTGTGGTAAGTACCACACACAGGTTCTCTCATGATTCCTTCCAGAAATCTCACAATGCTGTTCATATTTTATTCTAAAAATTATTCATCTATTGTGTATGCACACATAACCAGTGCCCTTGCACAGATGATGTTTTCCTGAGTCCCTTGTTTCTCCCAAAAGATCCTGGGCCTGCTGATGCCAGAAGGGGGTGGGTGACTGAACAGCAGAGGAATGAGAAGGTAACAGCTAGATTGCTGAAAACCTTCTGGACGCCCTCCTCCTGTCATTCTGACACCTGTAAATCTTCCAGGCTTTGATCTCCAAGTCTCCTCCCTTTGGACTCTCCTACTTGTTAAGGCTGCGGCTGGCTCAGAGAGCTCTCATAGCCTCCGGTTCTGATGCTCTCTCCGAATCTCAGGCCTGAACACGAATGCTGGCACATGCCTGAGATCCCAGCACCCAGAAGCTAGAGACTGAAGGATCAGAAGTCTGAGGATGCCTTCTGCTCTATAACGAGCTTGAGGTCAGCCAGGAATATCTGAGACCCTGCCTCCCAACAAAACAAAAGAATGACAGTGACAACAACCACAACAGTAAATTATGGGATGTCTCTTCTATCAGGGCTTGGAAAAGCAACTGTGACCTGAGCAGGTGAGGTCTCCACTCTTGCCCAGTCTAGTGCTGCGAGCAGCGGTGTGATCAGTGGGTGATGAATCTTACAGCAGATGCCCTTGGAGATGGAGGGGATGGTTGTGAGATGGCACAGGCTTTCCTGACACAGTGGGCAGGAAGGCTTCGGCTCCACGTCTGGTGGGCTGTCATTTACTGATTTGGTTCAGAAGAGGCAGAAGGTGACCCACCCAAGTCACCCATAGTTAGGTTGCTATGGGTTCAAATTCAGCCTTCTGGATTCTTTGGTCTTTTAACAATGTTTAAGTCTTCTTAAGATAGGATCAATGGTTCTTGTGTCTCCGAGGAAGCCCTTCTATCTTGTTAAATGAGTGACGTGTGAACAATAAGCAAGAAACAGGGGGTACTAGATAAGACAGGCCTCAAAGAATAGCATCCATCCATCTATCCATTCATCCACCCATCCATCTGTCCACCCATCCACCCATCTATCCATCCACCCATCCATCCATCCATCCATCCATCCATCCATCCATCCATCCATCCATCCATTACATGATAGTTTCTATCTTCTGGAATTTCTGCCACCATCACTTCAGCCTTAGTGATATTCTATCCTCATTTTGGCTTAGGCTAAGCCCGCTCAACCTTGAGCCCTCCATTGGTTCTCAGCATGATTGGGAAATATTGGGGTGTGCAGAGAACCTTTTTCAAGTCAGAGGAGACCCAAAGAAATGAAAAAGAACTTACCAATCCCCAAGAGTCCAGTCTGAGGTTGAAGGTGAGGCGGGAGGCAGTTGGCCGGTTGGAAGCTGTGGTCCAGACCCTGGCCACCTTGAAGTCATTGATCCCTACATTGAGAATGCACACGTTTCAGATCTGCTTTATGCCATGCCGGGGCCAGTTGCTGGGACAACCACAATGTCTGGGGTAGACGACAGAGGCTCTGTCCCCATAGAGACCTAAACTTTAGGACCTGAAGAACACCAACACTAATGATAACACAACCATGTAGAGAATACCGGATTCCTTTACAAGAAGTGCAGGGACTCGGAGTACCCAGGGAAAATGCCTGACTCAGTCTTGGAAGTCAGGCAACATGCGGTGAAGGCAGTGACAGGCCATGGCCTGAATGATGGATGGTTTGGCTTCACCCAGGTGATAGCCAGTGGAGGTGCTGTGTGTTGTGTGGGAATGGACAGAAGGAACAGGCCTGGAGGACTGGAGGTCAGGAGCCCACGTCTTAGTGCTATAAACCAGAGAGTAGGGTGGGGCTAGTGAGAGATGGTAAGGGATGGGCTGGAGAGGGTGGGAGTGCAAATCAGGGAGGGCATGCTGGAGAGCCTGTACTACATCCTGAAGTCGACAGGCAAGCCAATACCATCTCTCCTGTGGTGGAGGGCAAGACCCAATTGGCTAAGAATTGCTCACTGTCTGTGCAACTACCAGCCATCTTTGCTATGGACCACTGAAGTGGGATGGCTCTGGCAAGCCAACAAGTGGTCTCCATTTTGACTGATGTAGGGGACTCACACCAGAGCTGGAGAGCATCAGCTAGCACATTTCTGGGACTGTTTCTTCCCCTGAGGAACTCTAGAGCTGGTGGTGTCAGGTACCCCAATAGCTCCCCGTTTCTGCCTATCCCACTTCTCATCTCTGAACCTTCTCCCACCCCTTCGGTTAAGCACTGAGCATCAGCTGGGTTCCTTTCTCCACCAAGGAGCGTGCTACGGGGATGACAACTGTGGTCGCTGTTGCTTTGGTCAGTGGTCTTTACCTTCACCCCAGCCACATCATCAGGGCAGTGGCACCTCCTCTGTCTAGGACTGAAGCTTTATCGGTGTCTTGAACTTTGTTCTCTACAGACACCAATTTCCCAGCCAGCAAAGGAGCTGGTTTGGTAGCACTCCCAGGCCCACCTTTTTTTTGTTTGGTTGGTTTTTTTTTTTTTTTTTTTTTTTTTTAAATTCTTTCTAAAACAACCACAGGACACCTACTGAGTACAGAAATTGGTACCTTGCCTGAACAGGAATGATTTGGAAATGCTCTTCTTGGAAAGCAGGCAGCCATAATGGGAATGTGAAATTCATCCCCGCTATCTCTCAGTTCTGGGTTTCAGTTTCCTTGCCAGCGGTTCTAATTGTTTATGGCACAGAATGGAGGGGAAAAAGAAGAAACGGGGGGGGGGCACTGGGATGGGTGGTCCTCACTAACTTTTTGAGCCATGGAAAAGTCATGGTGCTATCTCACTCTTTTTGTTTTGTTTTTTAAAAGCATGATTTTGGAACGAATGAATTATGCTCTTTGCAATCACCAGTTCTGAAATACCACTGGGGTAGGATGACACACTGACATGAGAAAACCCTGCGTTTTACTGGAATCAATTCTTTATGTGAGTACACTGTAGCTCTCTTTAGTCACACCAGAAGAGGGCATCAGATCCCGTTACCCCGATGGTTGTGAGCCACCATGTGGTTGCTGGGAATTGAACTCAGGACCTCTGGAAGAGCAGTTGGTGCTCTTAAGCTCTGAGCCATCTCTCCAGGGGGTTACCCCACTCTTATTATTGAGACAGGGCCTCTCACCAGCCTGGACTCACCAAGCTTACTAGGTTGTATGTTGCAACATCTGGTCAGTGCCCCCTCCTCCTGCTTCTCCTCTTCTTCCTCCTCGTCCTCTTCCTCCTCCTGCTTTTCCTCCTCCTCTTCCTTCTTCTTCTTTCTCTTTTTCTTCCCTCTCTTCCTCTTTCTCCACATCTTTTCTTCTTCCTCCTCCTCTTCCTCCTTCTCCCCTTCTTCCTCTTTTTCTTCCCTCTCCTCCTCTTCCTTCTCTCTTCTTCATCCTCTTTCTCCTCCTCTTCCCCCTCTTCTTCGTTTTCTTCCTCCTCTCCTCTCCCTTCTTCTCTTCTTTCTTCTGCTCCTTCTTTCCATGTGGGTTCTGAGGGTTGAGCTCTGTCCAGCTGAGTTATCTCCCTGGTCTTGACATACAGTACCCTGGAGGTCCAACTTCCATCTCTGCTGTCACAAGCCCTTGCCACCCTCGGGGCTCTTCTCTCTTTTATCAGGCACAAATATGAACAGAACCAAGTCTTTTCCTGCCACCCCCTTCCACTTGGCATGACTTAACGCATACTGGAATTTTCCAAAGGTGCTTCCACCAGGTCTAATAAAAAGTTTGGGTAAATGGCAAGGAAACAAAGAAAAGTTAAAACCCACAGCAGATAGTTAGGCCTAACATCAAACAGTGAGAGGTGGAGGGAGGCTCACTGAGGAGTCCCTTTTATAACAGTCTGAGCTTCTTTCTGCAGTCCCTGGGCCTGTGGATTTTTTGATATACAGTCTCTTAGAGTGTTGATAAACACTAATTATAGGGGATGGAGAGAGGGCTAAGAGCACTTGTGTCTCTTGCAGAAGATCCAGGTTCAGTTCCAACCACTCACTTGATCTTATTTCACAACCATTGGTAATTCCAGTTCCAGGGGATCTGAGGCCCTTGTCTGGCCTTCCCGAGTCCTGAATGCAGGTGGTGTACATAAACCACACACACACACACACACACACACACACACACACACACACACACACGCACAAATAAAGAATGTAAAAAAGAAACTAACTCTGAACAAAATGAAATCTTTTAGAATTAGAAGACGAGGGAATAAGATTATTTATTGATTTAATTTGAATTATCTGAATTTATTGAGGCATTTATACTTATTTAAACTTCTCCCCAACCCCCTTCTCTTTTGAGGCAAGATCTCACTATGCAGTCTTTCATGGCTAGCCTGGAACTTGCTATGTAGACTAGGCTGGCCTGGAACTCACAGAGATCTGCCTGCCTCTGCCTCCTGAGTGCTGGCACTAGACGTGTGCACCACACCGCTGGCTCTCTGAGGCATCAATCACCATGCTCTTGGGCTTTGTGGCTGGCCGTCAGTTCCTCTTCTTCTTTGGCTCCTCAAAAACTTGAATATTTAGATTTGTATACAGTCGTGTGTTTATTTGTATAAGTCGTATCCTTCTTAGAAAAAAAACTGGGAAATATAAATATTTAAGGGATATTTTGGATTATAACTATAGCAGAATTTCTCACCGGAAAAGTAAAATAACCAGAGGCCGGAGAGACAGCTCAGTCAGTAAAGGGTCAGGCTAGCCAATCGGCGAGCTCCAGGTTCAGTGAGAACCCCTGACTAATGAGGGCCCCAGGGAGGAGGACGCTTTATGTTGGCTTTTGGCCTCTACATGTTCATACACTTGCACACCTATGCCTCACATACACAAGTGAGCACACTTGCAGACATGCATCTCACACACACCACACACAAGTGAGCACACTTGCATCTCATACACCACACACAAGTGCATAGCATACTTGCGCGCACACGCATCGCGCACGTGCATGCACCACACATCTTACAAAATCCTTGCGTGCATATTTAGTAGGAAGTCTGGAAGCCAAGGAGCCATGCTTCTCTTGTTTACAGGACTCTCAAAAGGTTCTGTTTCCTTAAAGTGCCTTTGAGTTTCCAGGAAGAGGAAACAGTACCCAGAGATTCCCAGACTATGTGAGCGTAGGATGCAGTACTGTGTATGTCTGGGGAATGATGACCTCTGAAGGATGGTCCTGGGGGTAACCAGGGTGTCTCCACTCACCTTGCTCAGCTGGGAGGGGGATTCCTAGGCTGCTCAGGGTCCCTAATGAAGAAGGTCACAAGATCACTCACAATTCCCGAGAAGCTCTTACCCAGAGCAGTGGGCAGCAAGGGAAAGCAGTCGTGTCTTGTCTTGTCATAGACGCTCATGTGGAACGATGGAGAGAAGGCTCCTCTCTGTCCCCTGCCTCTCAGTCTCTTTCCTCCCAGCAAATGGCCATCACGCTTCCTCTACAAAATGGAGGAATGGGGAAGGAGGCAGGGTGGGCGTGATGAAGGACTTGGGACTCACACGAGGAGGACACTGGAAGTCAAAACCCAGTTTCTCCTGGTGGCCTGGGCATTTAAAAGTCTTTGAAGAGTTTTCTTCAATAACTTAGGGTTGGTCATTTGGAGGAAAGACTGCTTGGCCCACAACTGTTATCCTGATTGGGTTTGAGCTTGCTGGGCCAGTCCAGCAGTAGGGAGTCACTCGCAGGAGAAAAAGCCCACAGTTCTTTGTTTTAAGCTTCCAAGCTATTGTCTCAGGACAGTGTTAGGTCTCAAGGAAAACCCTAGGAACCTGAAAATCGCTAGGCCTGTGGACTTGGTCCAAAACGGAGTCTAGGCTAAACTCAAGGTGGACTATAGAAGGATTTCTGGCAGTTAGATAAAATCCAGCATTCATCAGTAGCTTGTGAGACAGGCTCCTGTCTGCCTTGACAAGACTTACACCTGTGGTTGCAATCAAAGCCTGTGTTGGCCTCCAGGCTCCTTAAGTCCCTACGTCATGCATTTCAAAGTCCAGGCTAGCCTGGCCCTTCTCACCTTTTCTACTCCTCTACCACCTTGCCAGTTCCCAGGCTGATGAAGCTCCCAGGCCTTCCCTCCTCCCAGATACTCTGTCTGTCTGTCTGTCTGTCTGTCTATCCATCCATCTACCCATTCATCCCCCTCTCTCTATCCCTTTATCCCTCTATCTATCCCTCTATCTATCCCTCTATCTATCTATCTATCTATCTATCTATCTATCTATCTATCTATCTATCCATCCATTCATATATCTCTATTATCTATATCTATCTATCTATCTATATATCATATCTATCTATCTATATCTATCTATCTATCTATCTATCTATCTATCTATCTATGGCTTCTCTTCTATGCTATTCTTACTTCTCTCAAAGATATCCAGTCTGTTTCTTTTTCTCTCTGCGTTGGATTCTTCAGATTCTCCTGGCTACTCTCTCTCTCTCTCTCTCTCTCTCTCTCTCTCTCTCTAATAAAACCTTCCTCCATATCACAGAGAAGCTATTTCAGCTGTTTCTTTACTGTGGCCTCGTTTATAGACAGGCAAGAAAGATGCCAGCCATCTTGGAAGTATACTACTTTTACTTCCTAGTCATGGCTCCTCTCCCTGTCTGTCTGCCTATCAGAAACTTGCTCTAACTACTAGATCCTCAGCATGGGGCAGGGCTGAGTCCTGAGGCTTTGCTGCCCATGGGGGGGGTGTCCTAAACTAGAGTTAACCCCTGTTCCAGAATGGCCTCTTCCCCCATCCCGTCAGGTGCTCCAAAGAGAATTTCAGCGACTGTTCCTAGTCTGTCCAAGATGGCTACAGTTTTGTTACCTGAGGGTCTCCCTGAGCTCTACTTTCAGTAGAACTGAGACATGAGATGACTAAGGTATTCTGGGAAGTTTTAGAATACACTGTGACTCGAGCAGGATATCTACTCCTAGGCAGGAGGCTCACTGATCTGGAGGCAACCTGGGGCAGGACAGAGCTGGTATGAAGAGTGCCTTCCATAAATGCCTCACAACTATGGCTGCAGTGCCCCCTTGTGGACAAATCACACACTAGTAAACTGTCAAATTAGTTTTACAGTGGAAGGGAAGTACTCATTCTCAGAAGACAGTACCTCCTCCATAGTTCCGTTGGCCAGAGAAAAGGAGACATCTGCTCAGGGTTGGACTTCTAGTCCTCCTGGGTTCTAACTCTTCTAATACTATCCGCTTAATCCTCTTTGCTGCTGTAGGAAGGCCAGGGAGCAGTCTGGAGTGTGTAGGTCCTGCAGTGTCCAAAATAGATTTGCTCTCACGATTTTTCTGGTTAGGGTAAGGCTAGATCAGCCAGAAAAGGAGCTGGGAGTGGACGAAACTTGCCCGGCTGCAGAGTGTCAAGCGTCCTTTGGCCTCCAGGGGGTGCTGTAGAGCTGAGCTGGTCCAGCTCTGGCTGCAACTGGAGGACTAGGAAGCTTGGCAGCCTGAGGACAAAGGGTGTGTGTTTTATCAGCTTGCTGCCCTTGCACAAGGCCCTCATTCTCTCTGCAAATGCTTCTCAGACTGCACAGGGACAAAGATCCAGTCCTGCTTCCCTTACCAGTTTTGGAGGTCCAGATGGAAGTGCAGTTTGGTCTAGGGGCTTGCAGGGTGGGCCTATGAGGTAAGCCTGTGGAGAGGCCAGTGTCTGAGGCTGCTGGATATGGCTACCATACACACATGCCAAGACCAGGCCACCGGTAGATGACGCAGCCTATGCTGCAGGGCTTTGGACTCTAAATGCTGTCTTTCCTCTTATGGTTCTCCTGAGTTTGCTTAGGGAGTACTGTGAAGGTGGTAGAACAAACCCATGAGCCTCTGTTTTCTCATCTGTGAAATGGGTGGTAACCATTTCTCCCAGAAGGCTGCTGTAACGCACATATGTACATAACATATGTTTGTAACATACAAAGTGGCTGTAAAGAGGTAGAGAGTAGGGGTCAGGGTAGCTAGGTTTTTTTACATGTGGGCTCATGGCTGGAGATTGGGCTAAGGTAGACAGACCGTGCTGTTAATTCCCTGAGGTAGGTGGAGAGGTTACCAGTGGCAGTGGTGTCCTGGGCCCGGGTGCTGAGAGTGGAGCTGGGCCTTCCTAACGTGCTCGGATGGGTAGGAATTAGTGAAGTGCAGGAATGGAGCTAAGAGGGGCTGAGGCCTGTCAGGGTGAGGGAAAGGGCAGTTAGGAGGGGTGCGGAATGAGTCACTCACCCCAACCCCCTGCTCAGCTTGGTGGGATGCGGAAGGAGTGAAGAGGCCCTGCCGCCTGGCAGTACCGGGTGCAGACAAGCCAGGTAGGGAGGCAACCCTGGGAAAGGACATGGCACCCTGCCAGCCACACCCACTGGCCAGGTCTTGCCCTGCCCTGTTTAACCCATAGGGTGGGGGTGGGGCGAAGGAGAAATGCGGCCCAGAAATCTCAACGTGTGAGGTGTGTGGGGACCTGAGATGAGGGCTGGCTACTTTACTCTTTCGTTTCGTGCAAGCTGGATATGGAGGAGGATACTCACAGTTGCTCCCCCCCCCCCCGCCCCAATCCCTCATCCAAGATACAGGCTGCCTGTATATCAGGTTTCATGGAGATTTTTAGACACCTGGTCCCATTGGGGCTAGATGGATGCTTAGAGGTAGGTGAGAGGGCTGTGGGCACACCCTGTCCAGAGATGTAGAGAGTGGTAGGGTCAGCAGAGAGCAGCACCCAAGGGGAGCTCAGATAGGGGGTTAGAGGAGGAGTGAGTTTGGGGCCTGGGCAGGGGATTATGTGGGACAAGAGGCTGCTGGTAACAAGTTACCACAAACCAAGACAAGTTCACCATCGCTTTGATTTTGAGGTGGATTTCTCTAGTATCTCAAATTGCCATCAAATTCAGGATCCCCCTGCCTCAGATCAGCCTTCCAAGTGCTGGGATTGCAGGCTTGCCACCATATCTATTTCAGACTTGCTGCCTCAAATTCTGAAATTAATTGTATGACTAAAATGAGAGCTTAGGTAAGAAATGCCTTCCTCTGGAGACTGGCGGAGAGGACTGAGAATCCACCTTGGTGGTTAATCTTAACTGTAAACTTGACTGGATTTAAGAATCAACCAGGAAGCCAGGCTTCTGGTGTGTCTGGGAGCTTGTTTCCAGAGAGGTGAGAAGTGACAAGACCCATTCTTAACATAGGCATCTGGTAGGGTAGGGTCCAGGACACAAAAAGACATCGAGTACCAGGCCCCCAGACCTTAGCATAATTAACTCCATGATGAAAGTACCAATCAGGCCATAAAACTAGCACAGAGACATCACCAGCCAAAACGAAGACAAAGATCTAATTCATTAATGTCCACAGTTCTGGGAAAGTCTCTAGATGTACTAACCTTGCCTTTTGGGTTTTGTAGCTCTGCTTGCTTAGCTGCTCTTGTTAATGGGAGTATGCCAGTCTAGAATATAGTTATTGTGCTTAAAAGCTCACCCCAAGGAAGGCTCAGGGTTACCCTGGCATCATGAGACCCTGTGAGGTCACCAGCCTGCTGATAAAGGCTTTCTATTAGTTTAAACCCTTGCCTGAGTAGCCTTGTCCATGATTGAGCTGAGCAACAACCCATGACTCTCTGCTTCCCTACTGTGGATGTGATGTGACTACCTACCTGATTTTCCCGTCACCATGACTTTCCTGCTACAGTGGACTGTCCCCTCAGACCTTGAGACAAAAAAAATGCTTCCTTCCCTACAGGGCTTTGGTTGTGTATTTTGTCATAGCAACCAGACAAATAATGAACATAGCACTTCCTTGTTTGTCCAGTTTCTAGGCCGCTTGGAGTCTTCCCTTGGCCGGAGGGCCTTTCCTCACAGTGCATCGTCTCGTCTGTTTCCACGACCGAGTCTCTTCTTTCTGACTTCATTGGTCCCATCTTCCTCTCACAAGACCTTGTCACTACATTGCACCCTACCGGATAATTTACCTCCTACCTCAGAACATTTAACTTAACCACTTTCTCCCAAGCCCCCTTTGGCTGAACAAATGGGTCCATCCCATGAAGGATGAGGAAGGTTTAATGCTGTCTTCTCAAACAGCCACAGAAGGTATATATTCACAAGGCATGTGCATCTTTGGAGGGCTGCTCTTAGTTGGCATTAGAGGTAGGCAAAGATAACATGTGGGATGCCCACTGCTGGCGGTGGGGCCAGCTGAACAAAGATGGAGTCTGAGGAACATACGTGGCCTGTGCCAGCTTCTGTGGCTGATTGCAGAAAGGTGTGGCATTGGGGAACAGGGTTTGAAATCCTACTTGACATGACCAGTGCCTTGACCCAGGCTAGTGTATCCTGAGGGTTAGGGTAAGCGTAAGGGGTCTGAGGTCAGAGAAGTTTGTTTTATTTTATTTTTGAGACAGTGTCTTAATCCAGCCAGACTGGCCTGGAACACAGGGGTGATGCTCCTGCCTCAGCCTTCCAAATGCTGGGATTACAGGCATGAAGCACATACTTGGCTTGGGAGAGGAACTATGTCTGTGGTTAACAGAGGTGGGAGTGGTGCGTTTTGAAGGAGGAAGGGGGACACAAGCTGTGGACAATGTTATATGTTTTGAACCTGAGTTGCATCCAAACACCCCATATTCTTTCTCCATGCCAGACTGCCCAGCTCTGCATGGCTTGGGGACTGAACTGACAGGGGTGACAGGAGAATGAGAAAGGACAGACACACAGATGCATGTACAGAAAAGTCAGGATGGTGCAGACCAGTGCTTGCTCTGATGGAAGCCAACAACTACAAAATGACCTGGAACCTCAGGGAATTTACTATGTATAGGACAGGGGGAGGAGTTAGCTAGTCTCTCTGTACGGGAGTAGTGACAGGCTCTGCAAACATCTGGGAGGAGGAAGATGCTCTCCCCACACTGTTAAAGTTCACACATGGATGAGAGGAAGGCTCTGCCAATTCCCATGGATCTGAGGAATTGGGTTCTTGGTCAAGAACACACATTCACTCTGGATTCTGTCTGCTCCTTGAACATTTGCTTAGGGCTTCTTCTTCCCCTTGCTAGGCTCCTTTAGTAGCTTTCTGCTTGTCAGAAACACTCCCTTCATATCCACTCTGGGTCTTAGGAAGGCTGCCTTCCCTCCTTCCTTCCCACTGCACAGGGAGGAGAGAGAGAGAGAGAGAGAGAGAGAGAGAGAGAGAGAGAGAGAGAGAGAGAGAGCGAGCAGGTTCCCACTAGGCTTCGTGGAAACATCGACCTCTGCTGTTTGGTTTGCCTCTTCTTGCATGATGGACATATGGCATTCAGTGTCCGAAGCAGCTATCACATCCTGAGGCTGACTGTGGGCCAGGCACTGTTTTAGTCACGATCATTTGCTCAGCTCCCTCAAAGACTGCAAGGTCACTATTTTTAACCCCATTTTAGAGATGAGGAAACAGGCTGCGTGTGTGTGTGTGTGTGTGTGTGTGTGTGTGTGTGTATGTGTGTGTGTAGTACTAGTTACACCAGGACCATTTTGAACCCAAGGCCTGTATGCTAAACCTGGGCTGTGCTGGTTTTTTATCACTGCCCATAGGTTCTAGGGAGGAAATTGAAGCTCAAAGAGATTATATAACCGGGCCAGGCTAATGAATGACACTCAAACTAGGTGTGGTGCACTTCAAAGGTCAAGCTCGTCACTGCCTTTAAGTCACACAGTGACTTATTAATCTTAACTGGTACACTGAATGCCCTTGGCTTTCTAGCTCTTCGAACAGCTCTTTCTCCATCCTCTAACATCTGACTGTGGGGAGCTCCCTGGGGTTTGGGACTGCATTCCATTTGTTTGTGCTGTTCTGTGCCTGGTGCAGGGACTGGCTCAGAGTGCATGCATACCTGGCACGGGAGCCACTGGGGGAGTGTGGATGGTACTTCCTGTTCCTGGCTTTGAGAAAAGCAAGGAGATGCTCAGGGAGTTCCCTGCAGCCACAGATCCAGAGGGGCTGAGGCTGGAGACTCCTTGAGCCCAGGCTTGGATCTTTGTTAAAGCTTCAAGTCCATAGGAACTTCTGAGCTTGGTATAGGGGTGTATGCCTGTACTCAGGGGGCTGAGACAAGGAGATCGAGAGTTAAAGTCTAGCCTGGGCTATCGAGGAAGACCCTGTCAGAAACAAAGTAACCCAATAAGATTTAATTTGATTGAAATTGTTGTTCCAAAGATATAACAAATATGGAAGTGATCATGCATGTATAATACAATTCAGAAACTTAAAATTACAAAGGTTATACAATAGAACAGTCTTCTTTTTGAACCTAGTCTCCCAGCTCCACTCCCTGAAACATTCCAGGGCTGTCACTTTCTTCAGCAGCCTGCTGAAGATACCTGTGTATTTACAGACATACATATCCTCTGAAGATACCTGTGTATTTACAGACATATGTGTCCTCTGAAGATACCTGTGTATTTACAGACATACGTGTCCTCTGAAGATATCTGAGTATTTACAGACATACATGTCCTCTGAAGGTACCTGTGTTTTTACAGACATACTTGTGTAGATAGACATGCATATGGATCAGACATAAGTGGTAGCCAACTCCAAGGGCTAGCAAGATGACTCAGCAGGTAAAGGCGCTTATTGCTAAGCTTGACGACCTATGTTCAATTCCCAGGCTTCTATGTGGAAGGAGAGGACAAACTCCTGAGTGGCTCTCTGACCTCCACATGTGTGATGTGACCTCCACCCTCCAGAATAAATAAAATAAAGAACGTCACAAATTGTAGAGGACACTGTGTTGCTCTGCCATCTTACCTTTCATTGCACAGAATACGTTCAACAGCTTTCTTACCTCATCACTTAGTTATCACTGTTCATTGGTGATTGGTACACCAGTGCCCAGGGTCTGCACACAGTGGGTGATGTACACCAGTGCACAGGGTCTGCACACAGTGGGTGATGTACACCAGTGCCCAGGGTCTGCACACAGTGGGTGGTGTACACCAGTGCCCAGGGTCTGCACACAGTGGGTGGTGTACACCAGTGCCCAGGGTCTGCACACAGTGGGTGGTGTACACCAGTGCCCAGGGTCTGCACACAGTGGGTGGTGTACACCAGTGCACAGGGTCTGCACACAGTGGGTGGTGTACACCAGTG
>LR750017.1:185861-232996 GCA_902729485.2 Mus minutoides
ACAGGGTCTGCACACAGTGGGTGATGTATACCAGTGCCCAGGGTCTGCACACAGTGGGTGGTGTACACCAGTGTACAGGGTCTGCACAAGTGGGTGGTGTACATCAGTACACAGGGAAGGCACACAGTGGGTGGTGTACACCAGTGCACAGGGTCTGCACACAGTGGGTGATGTATACCAGTGCCCAGGGTCTGCACACAGTGGGTGGTGTACACCAGTGTACAGGGTCTGCACAAGTGGGTGGTGTACACCAGCTCATGGGAGTGGCACACAGTGGGTGGTGTACATCAGTGCACAGGGTCTGCACACAGTGGGTGGTGTACATCAGTACACAGGGAAGGCACACAGTGGGTGGTGTACACCAGTGCACAGGGAAGGCACACAGTGGGTGGTGTACACCAGTGCACAGGGAAGGCACACAGTGGGTGGTGTACACCAGTGCACAGGGAAGGCACACAGTGAGTGGTGAGGCATTCCCAGTCTTTGGTTGATATAAACAACACTGCAGTGACTATCGTTGGATACATGTCATTTTGCAAAGGTACATCTGGATGGATGGGAAACTAGCTTTAGAAATGGTGAGATGTCTCCGTGGGCAAAGGTACTTGCTGTTGAGTTCAACAACCTGACTTCCATCACTAGGCTCCACATGATGGAAGGAGAGAACCCACTCCTGTAAGTTGTCCTCTGACCTCCACACATGTGCTATGGCAAACCCCACAATAACTAATATATATAATATCTAATTGTATATACTATATAATGGATTGTAAATAAGTGAAATGCATTACATTAAAAACTGAAAAGATTTGGCTGGGGCAGTGGTGGCACATGCCTTTAATGCCAGCATTTGGGAGGCAGAGGCAGGTGGATTTCTGAGTTCGAAGCCAGCCTGGTCTATAAAGTGAGTTCCAGGACAGCCAGAGTTACACAGAAAACTGCAGGTCAAAAAACAAAAAACAAAACAAAACAAAACAAAACAGTAAATAAAAAGGAGAATAAAGGAAAGGGAGGTGATAAATAAAGAAGAAAGAAAGAGGAAAAGAAAAGGAAAGGAAAGAAAAGAAAAGAAAAAAGAAAAGAAAAAAAAAGAAAATGATAGCTTACACTCTATTAGGGATTTGGGGACTGTACTGGCTAGTTTTGTGTCAACTTGACACAGCTGGAGTTATCACAGAGAAAGGAGCTTCAGTTGGGGAAATGCTTACACGAGATCCAGCTATAGGGCATTTTCTCAATTAGTGATCAAGGGGGAAGAAGCCCCTTGTGGGTGAGACCATCTCTGGGCTAGGAGTCTTCTATAAGAGAGCAGGCTGAGCAAGCCAGGGGAAGCAAGCCAGTAAAGAACATTCCTCCATGGCCTCTGCATCAGCTCCTGCTTCCTGAACTGTTTGAGTTCCAGTCCTGACTTCCTTTGGTGATGAACAGCAGTGTGGAAGTGTAAGCTGAATAAACCCTTTCCTCCCCAAGTGCTTCTTGGTCATGATGTTTGGGCAGGAATAGAAATCCTGACTAAGACAGGGACCTAGACATCACATATTCCTTGATTGTGGTATATTTAGTATAGTTATACAAAGAATAAGTCCCAGTGTGTTTCAAAAATTTAGATGTGGACTGGCGAGGTGGTTCAGCAGTTAAGAACAGAGTACTCTTGCATGCATGTAAACATCAAGTTACAAACATGTAACTTCATCTCCAGGGGATCTGATACCCTCTTCTGACCTCCAAGGGCACCTGCACTCACACATATAGTCACACTTAAAAAGAAAATAAATCTTTTCAGGTTTTTGTTTTGAAAAAAACTTTTATTTTTGAGTTTTTTATTCTTAAGTTTTTGAAACCAGTTTTTTTTTTTTTCAAAACCTAGATTGCCCTTGAACACTAACTTGTATTCTCCCCTTTCCAAGTTCCTGGGATGTCAATCACGCAAGCAGCCTGCTCAGCACAATCCAGACCTGGGAAAATCGAGATTTCCTGGCAATCTGAATTTGCATTTGTCTTCTTGTGAGTGAAGCTGGGTATTTCCATATATTTAAGTGTGGTTTGCATAGCCTTTGGTGGGAGTTGTCTTTATATTCTTTGCACCTTTTCTTTCAAGGTTGCTGGTATCTTTCTTATGATTTCAGCCTTTGGTCCACAATAAGGGTTGTTAGTATACTCCTGCCTTGTTGCCTTCACACGTTTATGTTGAACGAGGTTTCACGTTCGTCACTTTCCATCCTTGCTTCTAATTTTTCAAGGTTGCTGGTATCTTTCTTATGATTTCAGCCTTTGGTCCACAATAAGGGTTGTTAGTATACTCCTGCCTTGTTGCCTTCACACGTTTATGTTGAACGAGGTTTCACGTTCGTCACTTTCCATCCTTGCTTCTAATTATTCATCTCCTTGTCTTATCTTTTCCAGTGAAGTCCTCATATGCCTTGGACTCTCACTAGCGTTATCTGGTTTACAGCTTGTAACTTCCTCATGAGACTGGTGGGGATACTACCATGGGAGGCAGCTCTCTACCCATGCAGAGGTTCATGGGAGGTGGCCCTCCACCGTGCAGAGGCTCATGGGAGGCGGCCCTCCACCCTTGCAGAAGCTTCTGCAGTGTTTCTTCATGTCTTTCAAAGGTGCTTTAGTAGCATTCTGCTTGTTTTGTCCAATGATTCTATTTCTATCCGAGAAGCTTTGCTTGAGGCTTGTTAGAGGGGATTTGATTTCCTAAAGTCTAGCTTTGTTTTGTTTTGCCGTGCAATGCAAAACCCATGGCTTATGTAGCATCCTCCAGGGTCAAGTTTTGCATCGTCCCCATAGTAACTGATGGCCAAGAGGACTCGATGCAAACACGAAGCTCAAACACCTCCAGGACTTGACAGGGTCTCATGTTATTGTCCAGGTTGGCTTGGCACTCATTAAGTAGCTTAGGCTAGTCTTGAACACATGGTAATCCTCCTGCCTCAGGTTCTCCAGCACTGAAATTGCAAGTGAGCCACCACCCTTGGAAATCCGGGGGTTGGGGGAGGATTGTGTCTTTTGTGAACATCTGTAAAGCTGTAGCAAAAACAACTTGTTAGCTTGAAAACAAAAGTTAGATCTTTTCAGCTTGTGCTGATTCGGTAGCTGGGTAAACTGAGGCTGTGACTGAGGTGAAGGTCACCTGCTCCAGGCTGGGTCTTCACCACCCACCCACAGTCATGTGATCTTCTGAGTGCACAATTGCTGGTCTCTCCCATGCTTCTTCATCGCTTCATAGAAGTCCAGTGGATCTCATGCTTTCTGACTAGTGGGCTACAATCTCTAGGGAACATCTGAGTGGCTTTCAGAGTTTATTAAGAATTCAGAATTGTTGGCCAGGGTAGTGTTGCATGACTGTAATCCCAGCTCTTGGGTGGCTAAGGCAGTAGGAGTTTGAGTTTAAGGTGGATTTGGGCTATATAGTTAAAACTCTGTCTCGAGCCAAGCAACTAAACAAAAACCAAATACAATTAGATTTGTGAAATATGTAGCCTCATTACAAAAATGTAACTTGTGGAAATGCATGTTACAAAACTATCTCTTATGTTCAGAGACTGGAACTTTTGCTGGACCTTAATGCCAGGTTAATGATACAACTTGAGGTCACCCCTTTAATCCCAGCACTCGGGAGGCAGAGGCAGGCGGATTTCTGAGTTCAAGGCCAGCTTGGTCTACAAAGTGAGTTCCAGGACAGCCAGGGCGATACAGAGAAACCCTGTCTCGAAAAAACAAACAAACAACAACAAAAAGATTTATGGCTGCCATCCTGCTGTGTACTCAGATTGTTTGTTTAAGCTGTCTTTAAGAGAACGCTGTAACCACCAACCTTACTTGCCTTCGATTTCCCAAGTAATCAACTTTTTACAATCTAAGTTGGGGCATAGTTGCAACCTTAAGCTATGTACTCTCTCATGATCCCGATCCAGAGTAATGTATGCATAGATGTGTGTCATGGTAAATAAACGCTGGAAACAGCAAATAGGTTGAAAGCAATCTTAGAAAGCGAATACCACCATACATGTTAGAAACAACGTGGCTCGTTGTTGACACAGACCTGTTTGCAGTGATGGTGTGCTACAGTTTGTTGTTTGGGTCAGTTGGAGTCAGTGACTTAATTCCTTGTAAAAACTCTGTTAAATATTTCTGTGAAGTGTCCCTCATTCCTTCTATTAGCATTTCCTCTAGGCTCTGCCCAACAGGCCTGGCTCAAATAAAATGACTCTCCATCCTCTCTCTCTCTCCTCCCTCCCTCCTTATTTTCTCTCTCTTCCTATCCTCTCTCCCTCTCTCCTTCTCCCCCTCTCCCTTCCCTCCCTTTCTATTTTCTCTCTCTCCCCTCTTTCCTCTCTTCCCACATGTTCCTGGCTGACCTCTTCCCTTCTTTCGCTCTCCTCTCTTTCTGTTTATCTCTGTCCCCTTTCATTCTATGCCTCTACTCCCTTCCCCAGATGTCCTTACGGTGTCCCAAATAAACATCCTTTTATACCAGACCTGTCCTATGGGTGATACCTCGGGCAGCGGGGGTTCCTCATCGTGAGCCTGCTAAGGCACCCCCTCCCACCACACCATGCTGCTGTTTTATAAAACACATCACTTTCCCTATGTGATGCTTTCTGTGCCATTCGATAAACATAGAGCAAAGACCTTTGTAAGGATCATACAGACACAGATAAAGGGACAGACAGCATTCAGGCAGGCTCAGACTCATACAAATGAGTGAAGATACACCAGAGAGAGGTAGAGAATTCAAATCTCAGCTGGTTCTTGGTTAAACTACTCCAAGGGAAGTGATTTTTCTTTTCTTTCCTTAATGCAATACTGACATTATTGATGATGTATTTGTTACTAATGCATTCAAACTGACACAGTAACCTGGTAGCAACCATCATGAGACAGCATGGTATTGCTATTATTATTTTCATTAATTAAATTCTATTCTATTCTATTCTATTCTATTCTATTCTATTCTATTCTATTTATTTATTTATTTATTTTAGAGACAATGTCTCACTAGATAGTCCTGGCTGTCCTGAATCTCTATATAGATCATGGTGGCCTCGAACTCACAGAGATCTACTTACCTTTGACTTCTAAGTGCTCAGTTTAATTAAAGGCATGGGGGGCACTGTTGCTAGCAAGAACCAGCATTTTGCACAAGCTTTTTTCCCTGGTGCTTCTTTTCAGGAGCCTGAAGTCAGAGAGCACATGAACAGAGCCTCTGTGGTAGAGCCACTTGCCAGGGCCAGAGAACAGGTAGTGATTGGATCACAGATAGCTTGGTGTGGAGGGGCCTGGTGCTGGAGGCCAGCTCTCAGGGGGTCATGGTTCTTTATTCTTGAAGCAATTAGACTAGAATTATGGGAGGGGCACAGGGTGGGTCCAAAGTCAAAGGGTACTGGAACAATCCGGATGGCCATCAGCTCTTGTGTTCCTGCTTCAGGAAGCTCTGCACCTGCTCGGCTGACTCACCTCAAGCTTTGTACGCGTTACCTTTTGACTTCAAAATTGGCTGGCTTTTTCAGGGAGGGAAATCTAAGCCAGTAGAGTAAACTTCAGTATCTGTAGGGCGTCTTTAGCCTCTGCCACTTTTTTTGTTGTTGTTGTTGACACAATGGTTAGGCTTCAGGGTTCAGGGCCAGAGCCCCTGAGCTTAAATTCCACCCTGACCCTTAAAAAAAAAACCCTCAGTATACATAAACATCTTTGGTTTCTTAGTCACTTCATCGGAAGGAGCTGGGATGATTTCAGCAAGCTTATGTGTGTCACCCACAAATGGAGTCAGCACACAGAGGGGACGAAGCAGACCAAGCCTGTGTCTACAGGGTCACCTGTCACCCTCAGATCACTCACCGAAGCTTCTTTCGCTTATTCAGGGTGTCCTCTTCCACCCACATGCCCTTGCTGCTGACCTGGGCCTGGCTCCCAGCTCAGAAAAAACCCTCCTTTCTGAGTCCTTATGGTTTCACACTGCCCCTCCTCTGACCTTGGCCTGTCACCAACTTCTGTCAGGAGCCTCCAGCAATTGCCTTTCTCTGAGCTTCCGGGATCCATGATAGGAAATTATCCCCCATAGGCAGGTAGCCTGGGTTCAGAGCACCTGCCTGATGTCCAATAGGAAAGCAGCCGAGGACCCATGGGAGACCCCATCTTTGCTCTCCCCCACACAGTTTTCTCACCTGTAAACCTAAGGTTGTGCTGAGACAGTAGACTGAAGATAAATGTTACAGAAGCCCGGTATGCAAAATAAATGAGATGTTTCGTGTGTGTGTGTGTGTGTGTGTGTGTGTGTGTGTGTGTGTGTGTGAGTGCATGCAAGAGGAGTGTATATGAATATGCATGCATATATGTTTATATGCTTATATAAGTGTATAAGCAATATGTATATATTTGTACATCTGCACATGTATGTGTTTATGTGAGTGTACGTGCATCCAACTGTGTATATACATATGTATGTCTGCGTATGTGTAAATACACACATGGTCAAATGTCTTAGTATCTGTGTATATGCATATGTATGTGTATATGTGTGTACGTGTATGTGTGTCTGTGTGCAGGCCTGTGTGTATATGTGAATGTTTGTTTATACAGTGTTTGTATATTATGTATATTAGCATGTGTGTGTGTGTGAATGCATGTGTGGGCATGTTTTTGTGTGAATATGTATGTTTGTGCATGCATGAATTTTTGCCGGTATGTATGCATGTTCAAATAACTATTCCATTTGAATGCATGTGTACTTGCATAAGAGTGCATGAATTTACATTTATGTGTATGTACATGTGCCTTTAGGTACATGTGTGCCTGTATATGTATATGTTTGTGTATACCTGTGTGT
Organism: Mus minutoides; assembly: GCA_902729485.2. Taxonomy (NCBI): domain Eukaryota; kingdom Metazoa; phylum Chordata; class Mammalia; order Rodentia; family Muridae; genus Mus; species Mus minutoides. Next base: position 192,700 of record LR750017.1, read on the forward strand.
ATGTGCACATGGAAGTATCTGTGTGTATGTGAGCATCTGTGTAACATGGGATTGTGTACAAAAGTGTGAGGTGAAAGAGATGTGTGCAAATATAAATCTGTGTGTGTGAGATGTGTGCTAATATAAATGTATGTGTGTGTGCCAGCATGGGACTGTGCAGATGTTTTCATCAGTGTATGAGTTTGAATGCGTGTAATGTTAGTTGTGAAGATGTGTTGGCGTGTTCTTAAGTCAGTGTGTGAGTGAGAGCCCAAGTCAATGAGTGTACATGTCAGTGTTTGTGTGAGCATGCCAGTCACTGTGCAGTATGTGTGTGTGTGCTCTCGAGTGCACTGCTGACTCTGTTTGTATCAGTGTGAGTGCGTGCAGGTTCTTGTGCGATGGCTTTGAAGTGATGAGCACTGAAGCTCCCTTCAGCAGGAGCAGCCGGGACTGACTGGGGTTCAGCATTCTGTCTTTACAGCCACCAAAGTGTCTTCCAGCTATCCTCAGGAGTGCCGATTTTCCTCCACACCCTCTGCCACTCTGGTCCAGAGACTCAAATAAACTGATCACCTCTCCCAAACCTGCAAGGCTTGTGAGCTTCAACCCAGAGTGGGTTTTCTTCCCCTGAATACTTGCTGGACCAATGATCCGACTCCCAGCAGATAGAGCTCATTGTTCTTGGAGAGAGGGACCTAGTTCTGCATGAGCGTAGTTGTTGAGATCTTGCCAAAGCAGATCCAGGAGAACCCCTGCTGCACCACGATCTTCCTGGGGGGTAATTAGATAAACACTCAAATTGGTGGTCAGGCCAGTGTCCTCATGGTGAGGCCAGTGTCCTCATGAATCACCACAGCAGGCCAATGCTCCCCCAGACCTCGGGTGTCCCCTACAACCAGCTCCAGCCCTTTTCATACTCCACAGTCGCCAGGTTTCATTTTTTTTCTCCCTGCCCTGAGGCCAATGCCTTAGAGAGCATTAGGGCTCCCTAGTGCTCCCCTGCTCAAAGCCCGTTCCTGGAAGAACAGCATTCATCTCTTTAGTAAGACTGCAGACAGAGCCCCTGCACTCCCACCCAGCCGCCTCTGGCTTCACCTCCTGCACACTGCCCTGGCTCACCTCCCAGATGCCCTACCTCTGGTCTGGGAGATGTTTCTCTAACACACTTGGCTTCTTTCCCACACAGGGACTCTGCCTGCACTTCCAGTCTGCAAAGCTCCCCTGAGGAAGGAACAAGATTCTAGCCCTCATCTGAGTCTTCTTTTCTAGGTCACCACAGAAAGGCCTTCCCTGACCTCCCTCAGTAGCCCCATCCTCGGTGCCTCCTTCTTAATCCACTACCAACCTGAATGCTGCACATTCCTTTTTTATTCCTTTACCATAGCAAATGACTGTTAAATGTGATAAGTACTGGGGTTGGCCTGGGGCTAGACCCTGAGCTAGAAGCTAGCTAGTGTGTTAGGGTACTTTCAGGGAGCAATGGGAACAGGAGGGAACCCAGCCCAAGGCTCTCAGCAGAGGTGCTGTCTGTGATCTGAGCAGAACCACAGAAAACTGGCCTAGGAAATGGAGGAGATATGGGCCCAGGGAGAATGCTGTAGCTCCAGTCCCTCAGGAAAGCTGGATGCTTTCTTTCCTCATCTCTGGCCTTACACACACAGACACACAGACACAGACACACACAGACACAGGCACACACACACACACACACACACACACACACACACACACNGGAGAGGGAGAGGGAGAGGGAGAGGGAGAGGGAGAGGGAGAGGGAGAGGGAGAGGGAGAGTGTGTGTGTAGGTGCTCCCTGGAGGCACACTAAAGCAGCAGGTGGCCAGGAGTTTCTTTTGTCCTAGAGGAAGTCCACTGAATACCACTTCTCTGGTGAGCTTAGAGAGAGTCCCAAACCCCACCCAGTCAGCCTGGGCTTCACAAGATCCTTTCAAAAGTTTTTGAAATGTAATGCTCTTGAATGCATGCAGAGTCCTAGAGTCTTTATCCCCAGTGAAGCAGGATAGCCTTGAAGGCAGACAGACCCTGGTGGGAGTGAAGAAGCTCCAGGCATTCAGGGCAGCTCTGGGATATGCTGGCACACCCCATGCCCACTTTCTCATCCTAGAGACCTTGATCTAGGGCAGGGCAGGGTCTCCAAATAAGGCCCATGTAGAACAGGAGAGTGAGGCTGCACTACCCCTGGGCAAGGAGAACTGGGCTAGCTGGGCAGTGGTGGCGCACGCCTTTAATCCCAGCACTCAGGAGGCAGAGGCTGGCAGATTTCTGAGTTTGAGGCCAGCCTGGTCTACAGAGTGAGTTCCAGGACAGCCAGGCTCAGAAACACACACATAGAAACCCTGGCTCGAAAAACACAAACACAAACACAAACAAAAACAAAAACAAAAACGGAGAGCTGGGTTCCACCTTGTGTGGAGAGAAGCCTGTGCCTTCTCAAGTCAACATTCACTCAGCTAAGTCATCTTTAGCCTAGGTGGGACATGGGATGTGGCACCTGATCATGCTCTCTCCCTCCACTTTTGCCAGGACAGGGACTGTGTCCACAGGACTCCCTCCCTCCCTCCCTCCCTCCCTCCCTCCCATTTGCTTTGGTTCTGGTCTGGCTGCTTCTTCTCTCCCCGAGGGCTCATAAAAAGGAACACCACGGGCCATTCTGACTCAGAGCACCTGCCCCTTCCAGTTACCTCTTGCAGGAAGTACCTGAGATGAGCCATTGTTGGCCTCTGAGTTCCCAGGGTGCCACTCAGGCAGCCTTGCAGGGCAAGGTAGAAAACAAAATTCCTTGCTCTCCAGCAGACAGACCCTAACTGTTTGGAGTCTAACCCAGTGGCTTCTGATGCTATACACAAACAATTTGAACTTAACCCCTAGTGGCCCCTAGTGTCTCACTTCAAATGGCTGCTTTCAGAGAACAAGATTGGCATTATCAAACAAACTCACTGCCTCAAGATAAAGCCTGCTCTTTTGAACTCTAGTCCAGCAAATACCATCCCACGCAAGTAACCCAGTAGGCTAAGTTAGATAACTTCTCTTCCTGATGAAAAAGGACCTCACTCCCTGTAGAGGTGTGCTGTTTCTGACCACAGTGTTTTATCCTTTAAAAAAATAAAAGGATTTAAATATTTTTATATTATATGTGTATTTTGCCTGTATGTACGTATGTGTACCATATGTTTGTGTCTTAGCCAGGGTTTGTATTCCTGCACAAACATCACGACCAAAGTGCAAGTTGGGGAGGAAAGGGTTTATTCAGCTTACACCTCCAAACTGCTGTTCATCACTAAAAGAAGTCAGAACTGGAACTCAAGCAGGTCAGGAAGCAGGAGCTGATGCAGAGGTCATGGGGGGGTGTTACTTACTGGCTTGCTTCCCCTGGCTTGCTAGCTTGCTTTCTTATAGAACCCAAGACTACCAGCCCAGGGATGGTACCACCCTTGATCAATAATTGAGAAAATGCTCCTTTCTTTGTGATAAGTCCAGCTTGAGTCAAGTTGATACACAAAACCAGCCAGTACAGTATGTTTGGTGCCCTTGTAGATCAAAAGAAGGCATCAGATCCCCTCTGTCTGGAGGAGTTACAGAGGGTTGTGACTTACCATGTGGGTCCTGGGAGTCAAATCAGGTCTTCTACAAGAACAAGTGCTCTTAACTGCTAAGTCCTTGTGCCAGCCCCCACAGTGTTGATTCTTTATTCAGACTCTCTTGTCAGTTCTGGTCTGGTAAATAAGTTTCGCCTGCACCTTGGATTTGTCGTTTCTTCTGTGACACTCTAAGGTTCGTGCCCTGTCAGGCAGCTTTCCACATTCCCAGGCTAGAAGGAGCTGAGGGAGCTCTCACATCCTCACGCGTCATTACTTTGATGGTTTGAGGCCTAAATAATATTGGCTAGATAGATCCAAACGATGGCCTACATGGTGACTACATGCTCCCGTGTCTCTCAAGATTCCTCGGTTATTTAATCTAGTCTCTCGGGGAGGGGGGGTGTCTCTCCGGTGCTGCCGTGGTGGTGGCTGGCTGCTGGCCCACATAGGGCACACTGTGACCTGTGCCAGCTTCATTCCTGTGGGTTTGAGAAGCACTGCCTGGAGACCTTCCAGCCAAGTGTGGGAATGCCTGAGGGCCCTGACGATGCTTCTAGAGTGTCTGACTTTTGGGGAATCAGAGCAGGAAGGAATCTTCCTCCAGGTCACGGGGGCTTGAAGAGCCCACAATGCATCAGATGTTCCCCAAATTCTTCGCAAGTTTACCTTTCCCTGCTTCACAATACCAGCTCCTGAGACCCAGGGCTTCCCAGAAGGCCTTTCCTTCCCATGCCTACTCCCCTTTTCAAAATATTCCACTTTCTTTCTAGATCAAGACCAGAGTATCAGTGGGATGTGGGGTTGCACACAGCGAGGGAAGAGGGTGGTACTGTATCAAACGCAGCCGATTCTAGTTTTTCTTTGTGTGTTTGCATGTGCATATGGGTACTGAGGCCAGAACCAACTACAGTGTCATTTCTTAGCTCTTCAGGAGCCATTTCTATCTATCTATCTATCTATCTATCTATCTATCTATCTATCTATCTCTCATCTATCTGTCCTTTATGTATCAGTCAGGGATTCTCATTGATCTGGAGTAGACTAGGCTGACTGCCCAGCAAACTCGAGGGATCCACCTGTCTCTGCCCTCTAGTACGGAGATTAAAAGTTTGTCCCACCATGCCTGGTTTTATTTATTTATTTATTTATTTATTTATTTATTTATTAATATGACTTCTTTGTATCTGTGTTGGTTACTTCTCTATTGCTGTGATAAAGCACCTTAGCTAAGGAAACCTACAGAAGGGAGGGTTTACTTGGCTTCGGGTTCCCCAGGGATAAGTGACATTCATGGTGGGACAGCATGGCAGAAATCCTCAGACAAGACGTCTGGAGCAGTTGCCGAGGGCTTACGTCTTGATCTACAAACACGAAGCAGAAAGAGCACACTTGGAATGGCATAAGGCTTTGACATCTCAAAGCCTACCGCCCCCTCCCCCCCTCCCAGTGACAGACTTCCTCCAACCAGGCCATGTCTCCCTAAACAGCACTTTCAAATGGGGACCAAGTACTCACATGCCCAAGACTGTACAAGACATCTCATTCTAACCACCACAGGCTCAAATTCAAGATTTCATGCTTGCATAGCAGCTACTTTACCAAGAGTCATCTCCTCAGCCCCGAATGCAGCCAGCTCTAAATGTCAATTAGACGTGTTTCTTGGATAGTATTTAATTTAAAAAACAAACAATGCACAAATATACTCTTGCAGAAATGGAAACCACACAAGATAAATTTCTACTTCTGTCCTTTAATCAGCTTCTCCCTGAAGAAAACTCTCCAGTCAGCCAGTCTGAACATTTCCTTATCAAACATGTTAACATCTGTATTCATATACACCTGCAGAAATAAGTTATCTTTTAACTCTATGCTAATGTACATTTATCATATGATGTGTCATGGCCTCCCAATGCTTTTATTACACCCAACAACTCGTTCTTAGGGTTTTCCAAGTCACCGTGTGTTGACATTACTCATTCTACTTGATTTCCGCTGCGTTCCTCCCCAGATGTTATGTACTTAGCTACCTGCTCCCTTGTAATGGCTTCTGTCTTTGCTTCTGTCTTTTCACTATTGCAACTAGGCTTCCCAGACTGTCCTTTGCTGTGACTTCCTGAGCAAGGCATTCTCTGAGGGTAAACGAGAAGAGTCGGCCAGGTGGCTTGTGTGACTTTAAAAATGGAAGACACTGAGAAATATTACCTGTCACCTGGCTGCTGCAACCTGCCTCCCTGTGCTTCCCCCGACACTTGAGAAGATGCAACTCTGCAACTTTTGACCTGGGCTGTGGCTCAGTCTCTAGAATGATTGCTTAATGTGTCCCAGGCCTTGTGTTAGCTTTCCAGCACTGCATAAAACCAAGTATAGTGGCCTGAAATCTCAGTACCTGGAAAGTGGAGCCAACAGGGTCAGAAGTTCGAGACCATCTGTGGCTATATAGTGAGGCTGAAGCCAGCCTGGGATACAGGAGACCCTGTCTTCAAGACAGGAAACCAACCAGTCATCAGCCCCTATGCACTCATGCCTCCTGGGGAAAAGGAAATCTAGCACCTTCCCTCTCCCCTGGCTGGAGAGCGATGGTCACCTGGCTCCTTTAATTGGAATGGGTGGGAATGGGGGTGGGGGATGGGGCAGTGCTGCTCATAGAAACTTTCACCCAGTCCCGGTCACCTTCCTTCCCAGACACTTGGTGCTCTGGATTCCAGACCTCCTCTGAGTTTCCTGTTCTTTTCTCTTCCTAGACCTTAGACCTCGAGTCTCTCCTACGACACCCTTGTTTTTGAGAAGATGTTTCATCTTCGGCCACTCTCATGCTTCTCACCTTCCTTGGGCAACCCCTCATTCCTGTCTTTGCAGGGTTTTAGGAAGGGCGAATGTTAAACATGCACATCCAATCTACTCTTTCATTCCTCCTCCTTCTCCTCTTCTTCTCCTTCCTTCCTTCCTTCCTTCCTTCCTTCCTTCCTTCCTTCCTTCCTTCCTTCCTTCTTTTCTTCCTCCTCCTCCTTTTCCTCTTCCTCCATCTCCTCTTCCCCCTGTACCCCCTCTTCCTCCTCTTCCTCCCCCTCTTCTTCTTTGAGACAGATATCTCCTGAGTGCTGGTATTAAAGGTGTGGCCCCACCATTTCCTTTTTTTTTTTTTTGGAGACAGGGTTTTTCTGCATAGCCCTGGCTGTCCTGGAACTGACTCTGTAGACCAGGCTGGCCTCGAACTCAGAAATCCGCCTGCCTCTGCCTCCCAAGTGCTGGGATTAAAGGCATGCGCCACCATGCCCAGCTCCACCATTTCATCAAAGCACGTAATCCCTTATGTGCTGCCAGGCTCTTAGTGAGGGGAAAAGCTTGCATTTACAGCTGTGCCTTAGGACCTAGCAACACGCCTGGCGTGGATGAGGGGGTTTGGTGCGTGCCTGGGTTCAGTGAATGACAGGGTGAGGCACCTTGAGTACTCCATGCTGGTCTCTGGGGAAGAGGATTACCTCATAGGTAACGGGCTTCTAACTTAGTCAATGGCTGAGTTCGTGAATTTTCCTCATGTCTATCTTTTTCTTCTCCAGCATGAGTTTATCCCTTCTGCTAGGCAGAACTTGGAGGAGGAACTGTGCTTGCGTGGCCCAGTGACTTACCGAATACAGGAGCAGAAAAGGTCGAGCAAGGACCTCAGTGGGTGGTGATGCTATGACTTCCTCGATTGGACTAGTCTTTCTCCAGGCTAGTGGAGGAATGTGCCTGACCTCTATACAGTGAAATCAGGAAAAGCCATATGGTGGGACTGCGGCTCTAGGGGGTTAAAGGTCTGTGCTTGAAGCCTAGCTTCACCTCTTACCTTGGTTCAGTTGTTAGCCTTTTGGACCTGAGTCTTCTTGACTATAAAATAGGGACAATAATACAAAACTTACCAGATTACTTGAGATAATGTATGTAATTCTTGCAGGATGGCCCTGGATAATAGAGTTGGCAATGTTCACCTGCTGTCACCACTGTTACCTTCATTATTATTTTTGTCACAATGCTGTCACAGCTCATACACATTGTTCTGTTCTTCTTGGGGGCTCACACTCCCAGATTCCTTCTAGTGACCCCCCAAGCCTTTCCACACTTTCTCAGGGATTAGGAAATTTCCTCTACCTTTGAACTGCTCTCCTGTGAGAACTAGAGATCTTCTCTAAGTGGAAAACCTTCTGGAATGTATCCAGATGGAGATGGAGAGTCTCCACCTGAGAGCCAGGGCTTGGGAGGTGATCTTGGCTCTCTTCAGGAGGCATGTGACCTCAGACAACTCGCCTTACTTCTCTGAGCCCTTGGATTGGAGCAGCCTTCCCTGTCGTTGGGAGACTATTGTTAAGATTCACCAGACAAAGGAGCCTATGGCCCTATGTATGGGAAAATGTGAATTAAACAGAATTAGACAATACTACTCGCAATTATAATTATATATAATACACTATTTAATACTAATAACATTATATAATAAAATGATAATAACAAGGCAATTTGAGTGATAACTATTAGCCAGGTGCTCTGAGTAAGTCCTTCACAAACACATCCCATTGATTCTTTGAAATAACTCCATGAAACAGTCCTCCTCCTGCTCCTCCTCAATTTACAAATGAGACAAGTTTCCATGGCCTCTAGTACTGTGCATGGTGGATTTAAAAGTCAGCTATCGCCACCAGTGTTTACTCTTATGGACAAGGTTCCTTCTCACAAGGCTCTCATCACAGCTTGAGGAGGCTGGATTGAACCCTTCCTGGAGTTCCTTCCAGCTGACCTTACACCAGGCCTGGAGAACCCCATCTTTGAAAGGGAGTTCCTGTGACTGGCTTCTTCTCTCCTGAATACAAAGTGAGCCAAGACCCTCAGTTCCACCTGGTATATGTGGGGTGTTCATTCGGCTTTCCAGAGATCCTGGTATATTCAAAGCCCCTTAGCTCTAGCTTAGATACTGCTGAGATGAGAGAGAGGGAGCAGGGTTTTCTCTCTGTGTGAGCCCTCAGTGACCAGGATCACTGGCCAGCCTGGGGCTGACTGTCTTTGGGGGTAGGAAGAGTTATTTATGGGCCGGGCATTCTTGGGAGGGTGAGCAGATCCTCCAACTACACTCTAGATCCTAGGTTGTGGGGCTGGAGTCAAGAGGTCGGGATCTGAGCATCTTGGCTGTGGATCTCGGGCGAATTACTGCCTCTGTTGGAGTGATTTCCTTGCTCTCTGAGATGGGCAGAGGATCTTGTTTTCTTTGGGCTGTTGTAGGCTGCAAAGATGTCTAGAGAGGCTTTGTAAGGTTGCTCCCAGGTAATGTCACTCTGGTAGGAGTGATAGAAAGCTCCAGAAGCCAAGGGAACACAGAGCGCAGCTATTTTCCTAGCACTGTTATCCGTCCTAACCCCTGTTTCTGGATCCAAATTACCTTTCTAAAATCCACCAGTCAGGCTTGAGTAACAGGGGCAGGCCTGGATTTAAAGCATAGTAACAAGCTATCTGGCCAATCTCTTCCTTCACCTCCCCCAGGGAGCAGGCCTCCTCTTAAGGGCCAGATAAGGAATGACTCACAGTGTCTAGTTAACTCTGGCCACTAAAACCTTTATGAAGCTTCAACCACACCCTGTTTCCTGACTGGCCTGGAGCTCCCTAGAGTCCCTCTACCACTGATTCCCTAACTTATAGCCACTCATGGAAGGGGTGTGTGTGTGTGTGTGTGTGTGTGTGTGTGTGTGCAAGTGTGTGCAAGTCAAGTGTGTGTGCATGTATATATAAATATGTGTGTGCATGTGTATGTGTGTAACTGTGTGCATGTGCACGTGGGTATATGTGTGTGCAAGCCAAGTGTGTGTGCATGTGTATATAAATGTATATAAGTGTGTAAGTGTGTGCCTAGGTGTGTTTGTATGTAGGTGTATATGTGTAAGTATATACATGTGTAGGTGTGTGCATAAGTATGTGCATATATATATGTGTGTGTATGTGTACGTGTGTGCAAGTTTGTGTATAAGTGATGTGTGTGCAAGTATGTGCATAAGTGTGTGTGCATGTATATATATATATATATATATATATATATATATATATATGTGTGTGTGTGTGTGTGTGTGTGTGTGTGTGTGTAACTCTGTGTGTGTATGTGTATATGTGTGTGTGTGTTTGTGTAAAAGTACTGTTGCTGCCTTCTTCCTAAAGAGGATGGTGGTTGGAAGACAGTGCTGGGTTTTAGAGGAGCAAATTCTTTATATAGTCATAGAAAACCCCGATGTGAAGAGAAGAGGACTGACTTCAACATTCTTCATTTCACAGGGGGAAACTGAGGCCTTTGACATAGGAAGTGGTTGGCCCATCTCCCTGTCTCCCAACCCCCCTCTTAGGAGGCACAGGATTTCTATCCTCAGACAGAGACAGCTCTGACAAAAGAAGGTACTGCGGGCGACCACTAAGGACTGTTGAGATGGGGGGTCAGGCATTTGGGGGTGAAGCTATTGAAGTACCCCTATAGTGGGTATCAGGGGGTCCGGCCCAAGGGAAAGATCCAGAAAGATCTGGAATTGTTGCACTGGGGGCTGGGAGTGGAAAAGGGCTCCTTCCATTATGACGGATGTCTCACTCTGTGCTGCTGACTTTAGCGCACTCTCTCTCCTTCACCTCTGTTCTAGGAGGGTTCTGAGGTCCCCTGGATTCAGCCTGCAGCCTTTTAACACCTCCTCAGGACTACTCAAGGGGGACAGCTTCTATTCTATTTCTGTCTCTGGGTGGAAGGTGCCAAATGCCTTATGGGCAAGTTATCTGCCTCAGCCAGGCTGAGAGTCTTCATCACGGGCTTATTAAAGAAACTCAATTAGAGGTCTTGTCAAGTGTGTCTTGAGACTTGGGCAGGGAAGGGTGGAGGTGTCCTGGTGGGGGGGAGGTGAGGGTTGAGTTTCTGAGCTGGGTCAGACATGCTTCAGATTGAGCACTTAACAAGATTGTAAAGAAGCCACTTTGGTGGCCTAGTGTTCCCTGCAGCTGTACCTATTGCCACCTAGGACATTGTGGCAGCAGGGTGGGGCAAACTAGTCTCAGAAAGTCAGGAAGCCTGGAGTGTCCTCAACAGCTCAACAGGAATCTTTGTTAAGAGGGGACTAATGGGGAATCAGGGGAAGGTGATCTCTAGCACCAGGTGGGAAATTTCCAGTGGATTGTAGAAATCGTGTGTGTGTGTGTGTGTGTGTGTGTGTGTGTGTCACACACACACACGAATTATTATCACAAGGAGGGAGGGATTTATTAACATTATTCAAGAGGGGGCACTCTCAGAGTGGTCACTGAGTTGGGGCTCAGAGGGGTGTGATTTCTAAGGGTGTCAAATTCCTGGAGGTTTTAAAGGGCCAGAGTGATATCGTCACTCTGGAAGTTAAGAATTGTCTAAGCCTGTGTAGTAAGGGGCTGAAGAGCCAGAAAAGGGACGTGACATGTTGGCAGTAGCTTTGGAGTGGGGCAGCTGGGGTGGGGCAGCTCTGGGAAGGACTGAGACCTCTGGCTCCTGGGAGGGGAGAGGTAGGAGCAGAATCGCCAGGAATTGACCAATGGGAAAAGAGCCCATATTTGCACTCCCGGAGCTTGGACATTTCTAATACCCGCCCCTTCAACATCTCCATCCCCCCCTCCCGCCCCGGGCATAAAAAGCCACAGGTGAGGGCCTCGTCACTCCTCCTGCGGCCAGCAGCTCTCAGACCTGCGTCCCTTGTCCCTTCGCTCAGGTCTCTCTCCTCATCATGACTTCCTATAGCTATCGCCAGTCCTCAGCTATGTCTTCCTTTGGGGGTACGAGCGGGGGTTCGGTACGCATTGGGTCAGGGGGTGTTTTCCGCGCACCCAGCATCCACGGGGGCTCAGGCGGCCGCGGCGTGTCCGTGTCCTCCACCCGTTTCGTGTCCTCGTCCTCCGGGAGCTATGGCGGAATCCGCGGTGGAAGTTTCAGTGGATCCCTGGCTATGTCCGATGGGCTGCTGGCTGGCAATGAGAAGATCACCATGCAGAACCTCAACGATCGCCTTGCCTCCTACTTGGACAAGGTGCGCGCCCTAGAGCAGGCCAATGGCGAGCTGGAGGTGAAGATCCGCGACTGGTACCAGAAGCAGGGACCCGGACCCTCCCGAGATTACAACCACTACTTTAAGACCATCGAGGACTTGCGCGACAAGGTGGGTAGCGGCCGGGCCCTGGGAGGTGCACCTGTTGGGGTGGTGCTGTAGGGAGGTTGTGGAAACTCAGCCCGCGGGTGGACAAGCCCGTTACTACTAGCAGGAACCCGCAGGGTGGGGCACAAAGTCTGGGCTGGACCCTGGGATTCGAGTGGAGGCGGGGTGGAAGGGAACTGAGACAGGTTAAGTGGGTGGGGCTTTCAGTCAGGGATATCCAAAGAGAGCAATTTAACACAGCTTTGTGCTGCCCAGAGATGAAGATCCTGAGCCGACTCGCAGCCTCAGCTGAGGTGGGGTGGGGGGAGGGCTGGGGCGCTGCAGGATATTAGTCTGTAAGCTCAGAGTTCACCTGAGCCTGGGCCCTCTCCTGGGAATCTTCAGCATTGTTTTCTCGGTTGTACGCGTCTGGTTTTCTTCACAGCAGCCCTCCTCTCACTCTCCTCTTCTCCAGTCCAGGGAACCACCTAGGCTCACAAGGAGCTATGAGAAGAATGTAAAACCTCGGGGCTTCACAGTAAAACCAGATCTTAAAAACAACTTCCAGTGAGGCATGGTAATCCCAGGACCAGGTGGATGAGTTCATACCTATGCTCAGCTATAGTTAACTTGAATCTAGTCAGGGCTACATGAGTCTCTAGGCTCCCACCTGTCCGCCAAAAGGCCCGAACAAACAAACAACCAACAACTCTAACACGAAACAAAAGAAAAATAAAAACAATTATTTTAGTTAGTAAGAGGGAGGTAGAGGTCCTGACCCTCTGCTTCTGTGGACCTCTCTCCTGGAATACCCGCTACAGAGGAGGCAACCTGCAAGTCTCTGTGGGCTCCAACATCCAATAGGCTGGTTGGGTGGGGCATAGCCCTCACTCCTAGGGAAGAGTTATGTCCTGAAGAAATGTACCAGAGACCAGGCAGGCATTTAATAGCTTCCTCTCTACTGGTTCTCCCAACATGCAGTTCTCAAGAGTATTTTCCAGGGCTGTGTGAACTTAGCACAGAGCTAGACACACAACACAGCAAGCAGCTAGAGTGGTGCTTTTTGACCCAGTGATAGACAGCTAGAATCCTAGGTGGCACAAACCTTTCTTTCTCCTGTCTTGTCCCTCCCCACCCCAGCACACATATCTAGAAGCACTTCTTACTCCGCTGTGAATGCTATCCTCTGGGTTTTTATATTCTGTTGTTTTCGTCAACCACCCCCCCTCCAAACTATATATGTAGCTGAGCATGGTGGCTTATCCAGCATTGGGAAACTGAGGCAGAAGGACGATGAAGTTAATGCCAGTTGAGCCACACAGTGAGACTCTGTCTCAAAATGTCAAACAAGAGCGGGGGCACAGTGGCACACACCTTTAATCCTAGCACTTGGGGAGGCAGGGAAGGTGGATTTCTGAATTCGAGGCCAGTCTACAGAGTGAGTCCAGGACAGCCAGGAGAAATCCTGTCTCGAACTCCCCCAACCCCTCATGCCCAAAGTCTAACAAACCAGAGGAAACCAAACCAAACCAAACCAACTAAAACCATTAAACCAAAATAATCATGCAGATTCCGACCTGGTGACAGGATAAGTGGCCTTGACCTTAATCTTTGAAAAACACTGAGCCCTGGTACTTAAATCGGTGGCAAACTTGATGATTTGAGTGAATCTCTCAGACCAGAAAGTCTTCAGATTGGGTAAACTCAGGATTTCCAGTCACGCACAGTGGCAGTACTAACCTAGGAGTGAGGCTGAGTTACCATGAAGGGGGTACGAGGTGCCTGGCACATCACCGAAGGCAGAATGTGCTCTAAGTGTGTGACACAGACGGGGATAAGTGCCTTTTCTTAAGAATTTGTTTGTTTGTTTATTTTTATGTATATTAGTGTTTTGCTCGCATGTATGTCTGTGTGAGGGCGTCTAATCCCCTGGAACAGGAGTTGCAAACAGTTGTGAGCTGCCATGTGGGTGCTGCAAATTGAACTCTGGTCTTCTGGAAGAATATCCAGTGCTCTTAATCTCTGAGCCACTTCTCCAGTCCCTGGGATAAATGGTTCTTAAAGCTTCAGTTTTTCTAGGCCCTTTTCAGACCACTTAAGAGTTTCACCTGCACAGGTCTTAGACATGTCCTTCTGGAACTGCTTCTTTGCCTGCCTTCCTTCACCCAACCTCCTTTACAGTGTGTCATGCTCCAGCTCTGGGGCTGTGGATCGATGCCAAAGCCTCCGAGAGAGCAGACTAGTGGGTAGTATCTAGGGAGTGGGGTCTATTCCCCTCTCCTTCTCTGGGAAGAAAGTAGATGGATAATACGAGTTTGCCAGACTGGTGCCAACTGCCAGCTTCCTCCCTTCCAGATTCTTGGTGCCACCATTGACAACTCCAAGATTGTCCTACAGATTGACAATGCCCGCCTGGCTGCAGATGACTTCCGAACCAAGTAAGTGTCCCTGCTTTGGGGGGCTGCGGAAGCCAGGCAAGTGAGAGGGGGAGCAGCTGCGGGTCTTATAGTGCTTGATGCAGTGGAGGCCTGGACTCTGCCCTTCTCCACCTGAGCTGGCTCGAAGCAACCCCCCTACCCCAGACTCCTAAACCCTGGGGAAGTTGGCAGAGACACAGAGCCAGCACTAGCCTGACTGCACTATTTCTTTCGGAAAGGTTTGAGACGGAACATGCCTTGCGTATGAGCGTGGAGGCTGACATCAATGGCCTCCGCCGGGTGCTGGATGAACTGACCCTGGCCAGGACTGACCTGGAGATGCAGATTGAGAGCCTGAAGGAGGAGCTGGCCTACTTGAAGAAGAACCATGAGGAGGTGGGTCAAGCTGGGCCTTCTGTCCATTTTGTCCCAGAATTGGGAGACACTATTATCTTGGGCTTACTGACCATGACCTCATCTCTTACATCATCACTATGGCCCTGGCTTTGATCATGCCTCTCGCAGTCTCAGCAGAATATGGTAACCATGACATATATTCTCGAGTGCTGGCTATTAGATCTGTACCTCCAAACCAGCTATTTTTGGCTCAGGGCTTGGGGGGAGTGACCTGATCCAAGTTCAGCATGTTTAGGTCTTGACATGCCCTTGTCTGTGGTGTCTTCACAGGAAATTACTGCCCTGAGGAGCCAGGTGGGTGGCCAGGTCAGTGTGGAGGTGGATTCCACTCCCGGCGTCGACCTAGCCAAGATCCTGAGTGAGATGAGAAGTCAGTATGAGATCATGGCCGAGAAGAACCGGAAGGATGCTGAAGCCACCTACATTGCTCGGGTATGCAGAGGATGTTGGTATCCCGTGAGGGTGGCAAGGAGATACCCTGAACCCATCCATCCACCCACCCTCCCACAGAAAGAACCTTGTTGCTTATTTTCTCCTCGACTTGTCTTGTTACAGATTGAGGAGCTGAACACCCAGGTCGCCGTCCACACTGAGCAGATCCAGATAAGCAAGACCGAAGTCACGGACCTTCGACGGACCCTCCAGGGCCTTGAGATTGAGCTACAGTCCCAGCTCAGCATGGTATGTGTCTCCACCCTACGGCCTGCACACGTGTGCCCTGGCAACCTCGGTGGCTGTGCCCGTGTTCAGGAACCTGCCTCTGCTGAGTCATGTCCCCTTTCCCTCCCCTCAGAAAGCTGCCCTGGAAGGCACGCTGGCAGAGACGGAGGCCCGTTATGGAGTCCAGCTGTCACAGATCCAGAGTGTGATCAGCGGTTTTGAAGCCCAGCTGAGCGACGTGCGTGCCGAAATGGAGCGTCAGATCCAGGAGTATAAGCAGCTCATGGACATCAAGTCGAGGCTGGAGCAGGAGATCGCCACCTACCGCAGCCTGCTGGAGGGCCAGGAAGCCCACTACAACAATCTGCC
Organism: Mus minutoides; assembly: GCA_902729485.2. Lineage (NCBI taxonomy): Eukaryota > Metazoa > Chordata > Mammalia > Rodentia > Muridae > Mus > Mus minutoides. Next base: position 208,285 of record LR750017.1, read on the forward strand.
CACCCCCAAGGTCATCTGAGCTACCAGCGAGAATCCCCTGGGAAGGGGCCTGACTGAGTGATAAAAGTTTACTCCAACCCCTCCCTTGACTTGTCAATAAAACTATCCTCCAAGGGAAAAAGGATGTTTTGCTTATTTCAGCCGATGAGGTATGGGTCATGTTTTATTTGAACCAAAGTCCACCCCGTCCCAGGACAGGGGGAGGGGGCAAGAGCACATTGCTGGAGCTATGGCAATTCGGGTTAGATAGATGACCTGTACAGAGGGAACTGTTCTTTTCGACGATCTTGTTTCCATTTCAGAGAGCTAGTGGGATTTAGAAAGGTCCAGTGGTTGGTTGTACACGTAACTGCTGTAATACACAGTAATAAAAAGTGAGGTGTGCACAGGTCAGAGGTTAACATAAGTGGCTTCTATACTCACTCCTCTGTCCTTCAGAGACAAGGTCCGAGCCTGCGGCTCACTGATTTAGTTGGATTGCCTGGCTGTTGAGTTCCAGGGACCCACTTTGCCTCCTCGTGTTGAGATTGCAGAATGCCATCTCTGGCTTTTTTTTTTAAATACTTATTTATTTACTTAGTGTGTATAGGTCTGTATGCATAAATGAGCCGCTGTGCTGGTGTGAAGGTTAGGAGACAGCCCTTAGGACTCCGTTCACTCTTTCTACCCACATGTGTTCTGGGCGATCACACTCAGGTTGTCAGGCTTGGTGGCACACGCCTTTACTCACAAAGTCACCTTGTAGCCCCACACCGACTCTTCATGTGGGCGCTGGGGATTTGAACTCTGACCCTCATGCTTGCCCTGGAAGCATTCCCCCGCTGGAGCCTCAAGCGCGGGATTTGAACCAGTCCCAGACTTGGTTTTCTTTCCATTGTTCTCTCTCCGGTTTGGGATGTAAGTTATGAAGATTGAGCACCTACTATGTGCCATTAAATAAAAATCAACCCTTGAAGGTAGGATGAGCTGCATTTTATACAGCAGAAAATGAGCTCAGAGAAACGAAATCCTTGGTTCAGGCGCACACAGCTAGACAACACAGTTAGAACTAGCGTCAGAGCTGCACAATTCCTGGCTGCTGGGACCCAGGTGGTCTCCTGGAGTTGACAACATTTCTCCTACTTAGCCTTGCTCCACATAAAGGTTCAGGACAGGGACCTCCCGAGGCCTTTGGTCCTGACATGTTAACCTACACTGTAGCTTTGGGATTTAGACATTCTGTTTAAAAAACAAGGCTGGACAGGGTGTCCTTGTCTGTGTGTGCTTGTGTGCAGGTACCAACACATTCCTTATGCAGCAGCCCCGAATAAGCCCCTGAACACTCACCAGCTCCGACCTGGGCCCAGGGCCTGGAATGGATCTGGGCTGTGACCTAGACCTCCCACACAGGCCCCCAGCCTAACGTGTCTGGAGCCTGCCCTGAGCCCATAAAGGAACAGAGTTGCAGCTTCCTGGTACAGCTCTGCCCCTGGGTAGGTAGGGTGACCCTGCGGTTTACAGTTCAGCTGCCAAGAGCTGAGGACAATTCAAGGGAAATAATAGACCTATAAAACAAGGCCTTGGCTACAGGATGCTGGCTCTCACTGTGACAGTTGGCAGGGGACAAGTGAAGGGCCCTTGTCTTACTCAGTACCCCATCTGAGGCCTTTTAGGGAAGCATGTTGAATGTTGGCTGCCGCCCTGTGGCATGACTCTTGCCAAGCCTGAAGGAGGTGCTCTTTGTTTTTCCCTTAGGGGTCTCTGTACCTTAGTTGGCTCCATATCATAAGGCTGATTATAAAAGTGTGGTCCCAGTGGTCCCAGAGCCTGGTTCTTCCCTTTCCTCTCCCCACCTCCTGCTTGTGGCCCTCCCCCTACCCACCCCCGCCTATCAACACCCCCAATCTTCTTCCAGCCAGCGCTTAAATTCTCAGGAGGATTTAAGCTGGTTGCAGAGGCCAGGCCGCACCCCAGCCTCAGATTGCCCGGAGATCCTTGTCCCTGTCTATAAAAGCCTCCCTTGTCACAGCTGAAACCCTCCCTCTGTCCCAGGGGCCCCTGGAATGTGACTGTGGGGTGGGGTGTGGGCCCACACAGGTGTGGCAGGTGACTGGCCCAGCAGCACTGAAGGCTGCAGGTTGAAGTATGGGGCGAAGCCTTTCTGTGTGCAGGGTGGAAAGGCCTCAGAATTGTTTATGGGGTAATGGGGGGGGCAGAGATGGGGCTGAGAATAGAGAGAGTCTTTCTGTCACGGCAGTCATCGTGGCTACTACTCCAGATTGTATCCCATTTCCCATCAGCCGCCTTGCTTTGTCTATCCATCAGTTATATCTACGTATGGAGTTATTTTCATTTTCCTTGCATAGACTGAAGCTCTGAGAGAGAGAGGAGACTGAATCATTGCCCAGAGCTGTACTCATGCTGAAAAACAGAAAACAGAAAGTGGGACTCTAAGGTTGGAGGTTGTGTACTCTATACCTGGAATCAATCTAGGGGTCAGGAAAGCTGTAAAGGGGGGGAGGGGGACTAACGTTTAGGTGGCTTCCTCTGCATATGCCATCTGGGTGCTCATGACGGTGCTGTGGCTGGATCCTGACAATCCATTTTGACCCATGATCCAGGCTCCGCAAGGCTGAGCTAAATGTGAGACAGAATGAACCCAGTTAGTGTCTACCCACTGGGCAGCATGGCCTCACCTCTAGGAGGGAAGTACCTGTTCCAGAGACACCTGTTTGGCTACTATGGGCAAAGACCAGAAACTGGTACATATCTCTCCACCCTGCTGATGAAGAAGCCCCAAAACTCACCCAAATATGTGCTCACAATAGCCATTTGGACTGATCAGGGCCCCTCTCTCCCTCCCTCCCTCCCTCCCTCCCTCCTTTCATGTGTGTGAAGGACAGAGCTCTTCTTTAATCTCTTTCCATCTTCTTTTTTTGGGAGAGAGACTTTCTCTGAGCCAGGAGCTCATCAGTTGGGCTAGGCTGGCTGGCCAGTGATCCCTGGGCCTCTACTTGTCCCCACCCCCTACCCCATGCTGAGGGTCTAAGCCTATAACACTGTGCCTGCTTTTACATGGGTATTGGGAATCCGGACTCTGGTCCTTAGGCTTGTGCAGAGAATACTCTATTGACTGAACCATCTTCCCTGGCCTCGAGATTAGAGACATGTGCGAGAGACAAGAAGGCAGGTACCACTCCTGGCTTGGGCCAGAGAGCGGAAGGAAAGCCACCCCAAGGGCTGCTAGCAGAGAGACAGGGTGCAGAAGGGAGCTGGCTGGAGTGCAGTTCTCCTTCACCCTGGGGTGATGGAAGATTAATTGTTCTCTGTGTTAATTGCTGGGGCCGCCATGTCTGCAGAGGCTTTAATGAGCTCTGACTAATCTGAGTTTGATTATTTTTCTTTGGAAGGAAAAGACAATATCCTCCCACCCATAAGACAATACTGTACTGTCTGAAGCCAGCACTGGGATGCCTGGCTTGCTGTGGAGATGGTGGAGAGCTCACTCTTTGGGGCCTGCAATTCTCCTTTTAATCCAGTTCAGATAACCAGAAAGTTTTCTATGTCTTGCTTGGGTGGTTGGGTGGGGGTGGGTGGGGTGTAGCTGGATGAGGGGCAATGGGGTGAGGGGAGAGTGGGGGGGTTCAAAGGACCATCATAGTCTAGGCAGTTCCCTTTTCGTCTGGGCCATCCTGTGTTGATAGTGCCCCGCTTTGGGTCCTAATTTAGTTCCGCCTGAAACTTGGGCTTTCTGGGCAGCCCAGTTAAGCTCTGTGTCAATCATGAAAGTATGAGGCAGAAGTAAAGGATTATCCTGTTACATCAAAAAGAAGGGTCATCTGATGGCCAGCTGGAGCTGCAGAGCCTGAGTATATGCCAAGTCCGAGGACAGCGTTCTTCCGGGGGGATTCTCAGGGGTATCAGGAGGTTCAGGTGGTGGACCTGCACCCATCACTGCTCTTGGATAGATGATGGGGAGTCAGGATGGGAATCTAGAGCCTCAGCACATTCCACAGAGAAGCTGAGCCTTAAAAAGCAACATGTATGCAGTTTCACAGGAGTAACTGGTAGAGATGGACATTTAAACACAGGCCCAAGGCACACCGGAGCCCGATCCACTTTCCCATATTGCAGCCCCCATCAGGAGCCCTCCTCTGGGCTCTCTCCAGTCCGAGCAGCACTGTCCATAGCACCCTTACCTTAGAGAAACAGGGCTATTAAGTTGATGGCAGAGGACCTTCCTGAATGTGCGGCTTTCTACCTGCTTGCCAACCCCCTACCACCACCTCTGCCCTTACCTCATAGTATTGAGGCAGAGCCTCTAGCTCGGCCCCTCCCCAGCTGGCAGCAGTTGACAAGGCAAATGGGGGTTAATCTGGGTCTGCTAAGCAGCGACATGTCTTTTGCTGGAGAAGGCGGGGGCTTTCTGGAACTTGCCCGAGTCTTATCTGCAGAGGTTTGCCCCAACGTGTCTTGGGAGCAAGCAAAGGTTTAGTGACATGTGCCGTTGGCAGGTGACAGGGTGATCAATCATACTTCTGTCAGCCCAAACCTTCTGGGCTTTTGTGAGCTAGCCAGGTCATGGGCTGGGGGGTGGGGGGGTAGGTGGGGGGAACTGCAGAGGCAAGAGGGACTTCTAGAAGGCGAGTGGTGGGAGGGACGATACGAGTAGGAGAGGACATTCCCAGGCACCAGGGATGGGACGGGGGACAGATACTAGTTACATTAGTTGGAACTTGACTCAAGACCCTCTCTTCTGTCCCCAGTTTGCCCTGAGGATACCTGTGCTCTCACTCCTAGGGACTTCCATGTCTTGGAGGCTCACTCACAGGCCCCATTGAGTGGGCAGCACCCAGCAGCCATGGGAGAACCTGAGAGCAGAAAGCTGCCTACCTAGGGGTGAGGTTCACAAGCTGTTGGTGGGGGCCAGAGCTGGCCTAGCTGCTCTAACGGGATGGGACATGAGAAACCTCAGGAAGTGTGCTATGGTGAGAGTGTGCTCTTTCTCTAGAGTGAGAAATGAACCTGTAATCCCAGTGTTAAAACTATGGCCTAGGGCAAAACCCCATTAATTCTGAATCATCTCTTTTGTTGCATTAAGAGAAAAAAAAAAGGAAAAGAAAAACTCCCTACAAGTGGGCTCTGTGGAGGTGTGCGGGCAGCTGTGTTTGTCTGGAAGGCAGAGGAGTTGGCTCCGCTCAAGGGGAGGAGGCGAGGCCCCCACCCCCTCTGAAGGGTATATAAGGAGTCCCAGGCTAGGGGTGACAGGCACTGTAGTCTGCTTTCAAACCAGCTCAGACACTCTTGCTAGAGTCTCCTGCTTGCTAGGGACACAAAGGCACAGGCTGCCTGACCATGGCCACCACATTCTTGCAAACGTCTTCCACTTTTGGAGGCAGCTCTACCCGAGGGGCTTCCTTCCGTGCTGGGGGAGGCAGCTTTGGTGGAGGGAGTCTCTATGGGGGAGGCGGAAGCCGAAGTATCTCTGCTTCTTCTGCTAGGTTTGTCTCCTCGGGGGCAGGAGGGGGTTTTGGAGGTGGCATGAGTTGTGGCTTCGGTGGTGGTTTTGGTGGAGGCTTCGGTGACTTTGGTGGTGGCGATGGAGGTCTCCTCTCCGGCAATGAGAAGGTGACCATGCAGAACCTCAATGACCGCCTGGCCTCCTACCTGGACAAGGTGCGCGCCCTGGAGCAGGCCAACACTGATCTGGAGGTGAAGATCCGAGATTGGTACCAGAAGCAGAGCCCAGCCAGTCCAGATCGGGACTACAGCCATTACTTTAAGACCATGGAAGAGATCCGGGACAAAGTAAGTCTGTCAAACAGATGGACGCAGGTGGCTGGAGTTCAGTACACATCTGTAACACTAACATTACTACTAAGTCCTTTCCTGCAATGTAGCCTTGGCAAGGCTGGCATACACCTGCTTTTCAGGCACGAGCGAGAGCAAGTCTGTTCCCCTTGGCAGTGCTGGGGGAGGAAATGGTCCTGAGACTCTGATTTCATTACATGGGGATGCAGGTGAGGGCAATGGAAGAGAGGGACAAAATTTGCAAGAATTTTTGTAAATGCTTTCTTTAACTTTTTTGGCTTGAGCGCTGTTCAGGTGCAGCTTCGTAAGTCCTAAATACCAGGACTGTTTGCTTCAGCCCTTAAAGATGTCTTTATTGCTGCAAACATTGTTGGGTTTTAGGAGACCAGGGAACTCGATATAGACTGTGCCACCCCGTCACTTTCCCTTTTGCTAACGGATCTGTTTTTCTTAGCTTGCAAATGCTTTCCTTAGCTGCTGTCCAAGTTCCCAATGGGCTCTGGAGACCAAAGGCTCTGTCAAGGCATGCGAGAGGCAGCCAGCTGTGAGCTGAGCCCAAGTTGGCTGGTATAGTGTGTCTCTGGAGAACCCTTACCAGACAGAGCCAACTGTATCCATTGTAGCACTGCTTTGGCTAGCCATGACCCACAGGCAATTCCAGGCAATGTTGCCCTCCTTAATTTTTCTATGCCCTGAAAGTATCATAGGGAAAGTAGCTTGGGTCATCACAAGTGAAGTTCAGAGGAAGTGAAGTTGGGGGAGTGGTTGGCAAAGGGGAACCTTGGTCATTGGACAGAAAAGCAGCAGCCCCTGAGATGTGACTCTCTGTCTCCCACAGATTCTGGCTGCCACCATTGACAACTCGCGAGTTGTCCTGGAGATTGACAATGCCAGGCTGGCGGCGGATGACTTCAGGCTCAAGTGTGTTCCCACTGCCTTGCCCCTTTCTGTAGACTCCCTTTACCCAGCCTTCCTCTTCCCTGACTCAGAAACCTGGGGCCCCTCACCTTTCTTGACTTTGGCTCCTTTCCTTTCCCAAGGTATGAGAATGAGATGACTCTGCGCCAGGGCGTGGAGGCCGACATCAATGGGCTGCGCAGGGTGCTGGATGAGCTGACCCTGTCCAGGACTGACCTGGAGATGCAGATTGAGCAGCTGAATGAGGAGCTGGCCTACCTGAAGAAGAACCATGAGGAGGTGACAGCAGGACAAGGGTGGTGGGAGGAAGTGCCAGTCTTTTGTCAGTCTGCAGAGGGCTTAGTGGTTCTGAAATGCACCCCAGGGGCCAGGTGGAGGAGAAGGAGCGCTATTCTTTCGTAATCTGAACCCTGAAGGACTGGTTTTCTTCATGGGCTTATTGTCTCTAGGTCCTTGTTCCACAGGACCCAGAGCAAGAGCGATCCTTAGAGCTGAGGGGATCCACGTGACCTAGTGGGAAACAGAGGCACAGTGCCGCTATGTGCTAAGGTCACACTATGAATTAGACATAGTGTTGGTCCTCAGGACTCCAGGTTCTTGTCTCTAAATGGTCTCTCCCACCTTGCAGGAGATGAAGGAATTCAGCAGCCAGCTGGCTGGCCAGGTCAATGTGGAAATGGACGCGGCACCCGGCGTGGACCTGACCCGCATGCTGGCAGAGATGAGGGAACAGTATGAGGCCATTGCAGAGAAAAACCGTCGGGATGTAGAGGCCTGGTTCTTCAGTAAGGTGGGTCTGACCCCCTCCTCACAAACCCCCCACCCCAGCTCTGCTCTACCCCTCCTCCCCACTCCAGAAGCCTCTGAGGAGGCCCATGAGGCTCATGCTTCTTATCTGTGACTTGCAGACTGAAGAGCTGAACAAGGAGGTGGCGTCTAACACAGAAATGATCCAGACCAGCAAGACGGAGATCACAGACCTGAGACGGACCCTGCAGGGGCTAGAGATTGAGCTGCAGTCCCAGCTCAGCATGGTACGGTCACTCTGGCTTACTGGGTGACACATGGACCCATCGTCCATGGCTGGTAAAGCCTCGCCCCACCCCTCCCGACAGTGGTTATTCTGGGCGGTCTGTCTCATCGTTCCTACCCCTCTACCTTCAATGGCTTGCCTCCCAGCCTGATGGGTCTATAAATCTGTTGCCCTACCAGAAAGCCGGGCTGGAGAGCTCTCTGGCAGAGGTGGAGTGCCGCTATGCCACCCAGCTGCAGCAGATCCAGGGGGTCATTACCGGCCTGGAGACTCAGCTGGGCGAGCTCCGCTGTGAGATGGAGTCTCAGAACCAGGAGTACAACATGCTGCTGGACATCAAGACTCGGCTGGAGCAGGAGATCGCCACTTACCGGAACCTGCTCGAGGGCCAGGATGCTAAGTAGGTGCAGAGGTGCGGGGAGAGAAAGAAGGGGGCAAACGGGTTGGCATCCAGGGCATCCCAAGAGCTGTGTTGTTGAGTGGAAAGAAACCTGAAGATTCTGCAGTCTCCATTCTGGTGTTTGGGTGCTACTTTGGGGTAGATGGCTCCCACAATCTGGACCTGAGCTTCTCCGGTAAATAACGGACAGGACATTGCTACCGCTCTGAGTCTGTCTGTCTGGGATGGGAGGTGTGATGGACTGACCACCAGGATGTCCTAGGTCCTAGAAAACTCACGTGTGGACTGGAGACGACTGCTCAGCTGTCCACTGGGGGGTTCCCTTAGGGAGACTGGCTCTTTCTTCCTTGGCTAACACCTGCTGTCCCTTCTCTTTCAGGATGGCTGGTATTGGTGTCAGGGAAGGTAAGAGAGGGTCAAGCCCTTTGGTGTGGGTGGAGTGGGGAGGAAGGAGGAAGAGACAAATACCTCAATAGGGTTGGGTACTCCTGTTTCAGAATATACTCTTTCACCTTGGACCCAATGAGATTAGAAGTTTCCTAAGAACATTTCAGGCTGTTCAGACTTTGTCTGGGGGTTTGCCTTTTTTTTACCTCATCTCACCATCTCACCATCACGCTGATACGATAGGATACTCACACATAGCTTAACCCTCCCTACCTTCCCCCCACCCCCATATCACTCTTGAGGAAACCAGCTCACCATAGCTCTTGGCGGCCCCTGAGGGCATGGCCAGGAGCTATTCTCAGGGGTGTAGTCCATTTTCCCCAGAAACTAAGTCAGCTTCTGGTGGTTCCCCAGGCTGAAGCCTGCTCCTTGCTTCATCTGCAGCATCCATGGGAGGAAGCAGTGGTGGCGGTGGCAGCAGCAATTTTCACATCAGTGTGGAGGAATCAGTCGATGGAAAAGTGGTTTCTTCCCGTAAGAGAGAAATCTAAGTATCTGGTGCAGGAGAGAAGAACCTGCCCCCCCCCCCTGCTCTCCCTGGACCCCCCCTGCTCTCCCTGGGCTTCGAGAGGCACTGGACATAGAGGCTGGGAAAACAGGCTCCAGTCCGTGCCTTAGAGGATATCTCTGCTTTCCAGTTCGTGGTTCTGCATGCTCTTCCTATTGTAGCTTTCTCTGCTTCCTTTTGAGTGTTAACGGTGCAGGAAGCAATAGATCTTTGTATGGCGGCTGTTCCTTCAATAAAGAATCATGTTTCTGTTCACAAGTGCCATTTGGCTGTGTATCCAGTGAGTGTGTGTGTCTATGTGTGAGTGACATCCAGTTCTAAGGGGGTGTTATCATTCTGACACTTCTGTATTTTTTTCTTCCTCCCTGAATGATAATACATACTTCATTCTTGAGTGTGCAGGGTGTTTTGGCCCCCAAAGGTGGGTGCTTTTCTGTATTATCCCATGGGGTGGGGAGGGCTGGGTAGGGTGGAAGTGGCCCTGGGGGAGTTCCCTAGAATATTTTGGGACACTCAGCACCGAATACATATCTAATAATTATTTTTCAAGTACTGGTGCTGGTCCTGTATTCACCTGTCCCTATGCTAGGTACATTCCTCCACGTGTCTGATTCAATACTCATCACTGTGGGTGGTCAGGATTTGTCCTTCCCGTCTTAGAGATGAGGGTCCTGCTATTACACACATGAAGGGCTTGCCTGATAGCCTGGCGGAAGGGCAGTAAACATTGGGGCTGGACTGGATCTCATACTTACATGACTTCATAACCAGACCTTGTCTGGGATCCCAGGACATAGCCCTTCACAGCTTGTTGCAAGTCCCTGTCCCTGGTTCTATCCTTATCTTGCTCACCGAGCTTTTCTTTCCATTTAGCTGGGTACATTTAGCGTTCAAGATGACCAGCTAAATCCATCTCCGTCCCTCTGTAAAGCAGACACCCTCTAAAAGGCACATAAGTCACCTAGAGGAAAAGACACTCTCTTCAGGAAGCCCTCTTGGATTTTCCCAAGGTCAAGTCTGAAGCGACTCTGGCTCTTGCTGCCTTCCTTCATCCACATCTCCATGTTTGCTCCCAATTCCCAACACCACCTGGGGCTCTTTAGAGCAGCCATGTCTACACACACCTGTTCATTGCCTCTGGTCTGGGACTACTTCCTCTGAGCCCAGATCTTACTGTCTTGGACAGAGTGTAGGAAAAGAGGGTGTGGAGAGAGCTGGGTACCTCAGCTGGGCTGTCAGGCTCTGAGGTGAGGACTGGGGATAGGAGGAAGGTGCATTTGTTTGTTTTAGTCCTGCTGGAAAGAGCAGGCAGGAGGAAGCTCTCCCTGATCTTTATGGGAAGCACCAAGTCTCTGTGGAGGGTCTGAGTTGTCTCCACAGGCAAAGCCCCTTCTCTACAGACGCTTGATGGAGATAGTACCTGCTCTTCCAAAGGGACAACATGACTCCAGACAGCACAGTGAGGCTGGGCTTCCCTAGGCTGGAGGAAGATAGCAGGATTTTACTGAGTGCCTGCACTATGGTGGGCCCCCGGGTAGGGCTTTCCATGACACCATCTCATTAAGTCACCCAACAACACTGTGAAGGGCTGTCAGCCTTTAGAGTGGGTTTCAGAAAAGGAGATGGAGGCCCAGGAATGTGAAGCAATTTTAATGAGGTCACAAGCCAGAACTGGCAACACTGAATCCTGATGAGTCTCTCTGATCCCAGGATCCTTGTTTTCCCCTCAGTGACAGGAGGTAGCAGGAGCTGAGACACTTTTTTTTTTTTAAAAAGAGAAATGCTCACTGGAACCCATTTGTGACCTCCAGGAAGCCTGTACAAATGTCACAAAGAAATGCTGTTAGAAAGATTGTCCTGGCATCTGGCCTTTGTCTCTCCGGCTATGGCTTATGCTCACACAGAAGCTTAAGACATTAAGTACAGCCTCTGATTATCCTCAACCTGAGAACTACCAGGTTCTGTACCAAAACTCCAGGTACAGAACTCCTTTGGCCCAGGTAGCAAAAACTGGTAGCCTGGTTCCTGCTCTGCCTCACTGGCCTTTGGGCCTTCAAGGAGAGGTCTCAGACCAAGCCAGTATTTTTCTGCCTTCAGTTTGCAAAAACCAACCAAACAACCAACCAAACAAATAAACACTCCTGTCAAAGGCGCAGAAGGGCAAGAGGGTACAGACTGAGGGTAGCATTGGCTTGTTTTCTCCTGCAGCCAGACCCAGAGTATTTGGGAGGAGGGGAAGCTGCCTCTCTGGCAGGTAGGTGATATGGCTCAGTGAGTGAAAGAGCTTGCTGCCAAGACTGATGACCTGAATTCAAACCCCAGGATCTACAGAATAGGAAAGAAACAACTTCCATAGGTTGTCCTATGACCTCGAATGTGCACTTAGGATATACTTCCCCCTCCAATAAGGTATAAAATAGGTGTACAAAATATAGTGTATGCATGAGAGAGAGAGAGAGAGAGAGAGAGAGAGAGAGAGAGAGAGAGAGAAGGAAGCAGGGACAGAGAGAGAAGGAGAGGAAGAGGGAGGGAGGGAGAAACAGAGAGGGAGAGGGAGAGGGGGAGGGAGAGGGAGAGGGAGAGGGGGAGGGAGAGGGAGAGGGCCCTGGCTGGCTTCAAATTCCTGTATAGCTAAAGATGGCATAGAACTTCTGATCCTCCTGCTTCCACTGGGTTTATATGTATGTGCCACCACGCTGCCTTGGGGTACCTATTTCTACTTTCCTGGGATCCCCAGTGGTGCTGTCAAGACATTTTTCCTCTGCCTTAGTCCTGGAGATGCCTGTATTATGAGATAGCTCATGTCCTATGAGCCCTTAAATAGTTTCTGGGCAGAAGAGACACACCTTCTGTGTGTCCTGGGCTGAGGTCAGGCCTGGGTTCCAGCCAACCTCAGGAAGTAGGCAGCAGGTGAGACGCCTCCCACCTCTACAGAAGAGGGTGGCTGTAGGACTGGAGATTATGGCCTCGGGTGTGCCTTCTGATCAGGTCGAGCTTCCCAGAGCAGGCATGAGACATGAGAGCTACCATATCTCTGAGGGCTGAAGTCAGTCCTTTTCCTTCTCTGAGCCTCAATTTCCCAATCCTGTCCAATGAGGACTATGATTGGACATGGTGACATGGGACCTCTGAGAAGAACCAGGCACTAGACCCTCTGCAGAACCCCTGTTGGCTGCTACATTAGTGTTTGTTGACCTCGTAGTACATGGAGTTGCTTCTTCTCTTCTCTTGCCTGATACACGACTCTGAACATTCTCTAGTCCCTTAGAAGTGTGTCTACGTGGCGGTCACTTGCAAGTACAATGGGAAGGAACAAGTCCAGGAGGACAGTTTTTCTCCTGGGACTGGGAGCTGGCGTAGCTTACTGGATATAGCTTCTGTGTGCCATGTCTTATTATTTGCACCCATGGACAAAGACCTCCCCCTGCCCCCGCCCTAAAGATTCTCAGCTTTTCTGTAATCATCAGGAGCCATGTTTGGAGATGTGGCCTAGGATTGTATCCTCAAATACAGTAGAGGAAGTGATATAGGAGCCAGCTGCCAGCTGCTTGGTTGCTATGGGTGCTATGTAGGGACCAGAGAGGGAGGAAGGTGAGGCTGTGTGTCAGGGCAGGGTGGAGGCTCAGGAGGATTTTCAGATTGGCTATCTAATAATGAGTTTGCATTTCCTCCCAGGGAGCTCGATCCCTGACCCGTGCCTTTTTCATCCCGGGTATTTGATAAGTCTTAGGTACTCACGCATCTAAGACTTGTTTTTCAGTTGCGGCCATTCAGGCCCTGGGAGGTTGAGTAACTATCTTAAGGTCATACAACTACTTGGTGGCCAGTGGAGGTTTGAAACTCAGATTCATCTCATCCGAAGTCTTTGCTGACCCTGCTGAGTTTCTGGGAAGCTAGTGTTGACATAAAGGGATTTTTCGAATTAGGCACTGTGCGTGTGCCAGGGCCTGAGGCACCAAGGCTGCTTTGAAGTGATTTCTGAGTTGTTCTGTAACAAGCAGGTGTCTCTGAGGAGGCAGAGCTGTCTCCAGGCCTGGGTTGATCATCAGGAGGAGGGCCAGAGGAGGAAGGAGGTGCCCCATCGAAGCAAGACACTGCAGTAGGAGCCAGGGGACAGAGTGCAAGCCAGGGAGTGCTCTGCGCATGAGCAGCTGGGTAAAGAAAGACACATAGCCGAGAGCCAGAGAGTTGGAAGGACAATGTGCTGAAGGCAACTTAAGGATGGTGTCACTGTGAGGTTCACGAGAAGCTTGGAAAATCCTTGCTTTTCTCCTTGTTGTCCTCTATCCCAGGCTTCAGATTTCCTCAGTGTGAAAAAGAGCGTAAAGTGGTCAAATTCTTATGACAGTCCCTCCTTAAACGAGCACTCCCCAAACCCCTGAGCTCAGACTAGGCCTGGGTACCTGAAAGGCTGATACTACATGCCACGTGGCATCACAGGCCTATCTACCTTGGGAAGCTGCATCATCCACTAGCTCCATGCTAGAGATGCATGAGCACAGGGAAGCCAGCAGATGATGAGCTTGCTCCAATGGGGGGTGGCGGTGTGTGCAGCTGACACTCAGAAACTTGAGTACCCACCACTAGGGATGGTAGATAGACCCAGATGTGAGACGAAGAACTTGATTTCCAGATGTCCTAAGGCAAATGGATTGCTTATTTGAAAATCACCTGCTTCATAAAAAAAAAATCAGGGAGCAAACAAAACAAGAAGCTAACAACAACAACCAACCAACCAACCAACCAAGCAGCCAACCAGCCAACCAGCCAACCAGCCAACCAGCCAACCAGCCAACCAGCCAACCAGCCAACCAGCCAACCAGCCAACCAACCAACCAACCAACCAACCAACCAACCAACCAACCAACTAACCAAAACATACCCTGGGCTACGCATCTAACCCAGTGAACAGAGAGCTCACTCAGCATGCAGGAAGCCTTGGTTTGATTCCCAGCATAGAATAAACTTGGTGTGGTTGCACTCTCTTGGAATCCTAGCAGTCAGGATGTGTAGGCAGGAGGATCAGAAGTGAAAGATTGTCCTTGGCTATGTAATTTATCTGAGGTCAGCCTGGAACCATGTAATGTTGTTTTTGACGTTAGCCTGAGCTATTTGAAAACTGTCTCAAAAGTAAAGTGATAAAAGAATGAATAACGATCCTCTTTCGTTGTGAGACTAAATGACAGGAAATTCTGTGATGTCACTGGACATCTGACAACTAGAGACAGTAAAGGCCTTACAGGTCTGGGCTCACTCCTCCAAGACTGAACCCTGCTTCAGATAATTACAGTGAGGAGCATGTTCCTGGGCCACACAACTTCCAGTTATAAATTGTGGGTTTCTACTATTCCTTCCTCTGGCTTAATTATTCAGCAATCTCACAAAATTCAGAAAAATAATGTGCTTATTACTGCCAAATTATTGTGAAGAATATATTTTTTAAAGACTTACAGTGGTTTACAGGATGCAGACCCTGGAGCCAAGATAGCTTTGCTGAAACCACTTTTTATGTCTTCCAGGTTGCTCTGAGGTTTATTGTGTAGCCAAGGATAATCTTGAACTTTGAACTCTTTTGTCTCCACTGCCCAAGTTCTGAGATCACAGGCGTGCACCACCACACCTGGTTTATGCAATGCTGGGCAGTAGAGCTTGGGTTTCATGTATGCTAGGCAAGCACTCGACCAACTGAGCTCCATCCTAGCCCACCACTGAGATTCTAAATTTGGGCAATGCATTTAACCTGTCTGTGCCTCACTTCCCCAGCCGAATAAAAGAATATTGTGTATATAGCAGAGTTGTCCCCAAATTAGATCATGCCTATAGGATGTTCAACATAATATTTTATTAATAAAATAACCAATAAAAAGAAAAATTACTTACTTGATTGATTATGTATGTGTTTGTGCACACATTGTGTGTGTGTGTGTGAGAGAGAGCGCTTATGTGTGAATGCAGGTGCTATGTGTAGGTTGGAGGACAGTTTTGTGTGTGGGTCTTTACTGTCTACTTGGTTTAATACATGGCCTTCTGTTTGTTGTTGCTGCCACTGCTGTTGCGGTCAGTCCAGCTGGCCTGTGAGTTTCCGGGAATCTTCTGCCTGCACTTTCTCATTTTCCTGTAGGAGGGCCGAGATAACAGATATTTACATTATCCGTCTGTCTCTCATGTGAAGTCTGGTGATTCAAAGTCAGTACCGTAGCCTGGGCGAGCAAGCGCCTTTCTCTTCTGTGTTATCTTCCAAGCCCCTTGACAGAGTACAGGGAGCGGTTTTATTATCCCTTGACATAGTGGCATATGAGAGGAGAGTGGCTGACCCACCTCACAAGGGATCTCAGGCTTTCCACCAGGGAGGGGACTCTACTGAGGAGCAGACCGCTCCGACCATTGATCCAGGTCTAGAGGACAGCTCCCCTTCCTCAGAGAGACCTGTCGTCATGACTCTCACACGACTATACACGAGTCACTTCAGTGCTTCAGGTCCCTGAGTGCCCACGAGGTTCACTTCCTCTTTCCCCTTAATCGCACTAACTCAGAACACATATGCTTCCTGCTGTGTGGCACTTTCCACCCGACAAGCATATCTGTGATGCCCTCTGGAAATCTCACAAGTCAGTTCAATTCTGACATCAACTGGCATTAGCACAGACCCCAAAGGCTAGGGCTCAAGCCCACAAGACTGAATGACTCTTGTTTCAGATGACATTTGTAGGCGTCACGTCCTCAGGTTAACCCACATTTGTCTCACTTGGCTACAAATCAGAGGTTCCCAAGACTCCCTTTTCTGGGCTGAATTACTTGGTAGAGTAGGTCACAACATCCAGGAAAACATTGTGGTTGTTGCTAAAGTCCCCAGAGGAGCAGTCAGGTGAAGGGACACCTAGATGAGGTTTAACTGGACCCCCGAGTGCACGAGTTATTTTCCTCATCAAGCTAGTATGCATAACCCTTCTGGCACACGGGCCTGGCCTCGTTCATTTATTGTGAGCTGTCTGAACTGCATACTTGAGGATTTGAGTGGCGATTTCATCACACAGGCATGATTAATGAACACAGCCTCCAGCAGTGTTCCTAGTTCTGAAGGATGGGGGCTGGGTGGGTAAGGCTGAAAGTCATTCAGGTGATCAACCCCCCTCCAGGAGCCCACTGAGAAAACCATCTGCCACACTCCTGTTACCAGGGAAGGCTGAGAGAGTGGAGACTGTGTGTGGCTAATGCTGGAGACCACAGATTAGGACAAGCGATACTCCCAGTGTCCCTATCGCTCAAAAATTAAGGATTTAATTACGTGCCAGGAACCCAAGACAAAACTCTCTAGACATTCATGTTTTATTACAATTGGTCATATCCTAGAATGAACTACTCAGAGATCTGAGCACCACACCACTGGGGATGGAGAGATAGAATCGGAAGCCAGATTCAAAGTTTGGCTTCAAGCTATCCTTGGACAAGTGGTTTGCTTCCTTGAAACTCACCTGGATCATCTGAAAACAAAACAAAACAAAACAAAGTAAAACAAAACAAAACAAAAACATCCTCTCACCTGGGGATGAAGCTTAGTGGGTAGCAAGCTTGTTTTACGTGTATGAATCTCTGGTTTTGATTACTAGCAGGGAATAAATCTGGTATGGTGGGACATGCCTGTAATCCTAATTAGTACTCAGGAGGTGGACATAGCAGAATCAGAGGTTCAAGGTTCTTGGATACGTACAGTCTGGGTTACGTGAGACCGTCTCAAAAGTAAAGACACAAACCATCAAACGACAACCACCCTCTCCTAACATGAGGCTAAATGACAATCTGTTAGCATCGAACTGGGTTGTGTATGAATGTAGTTTTCCTTCTCCTGCTCTTGAAATGGAACCGGAGATAGGACTGCATTTTGTGTTATTTCGCCAAAAAGCCAATGTCAGACAAGCCAGAATCTTTCTCGCGAGTGTTGAGTTGGTGACTGTATCCCCCCCCCCCCGCCCCGCCTCCCCAGATAAGTCTCTGCTCAGCTTCTCCTGAGAGAACCTGCTTTGTGTTTTCTACCCCAGAGGCACTGGGGGGGGGTCACACTGTACAGCAGGAAGGTAGGTATCTTGTAGCAAGACACAATGAGTTCCTTCTGGGAGGGAGCGGCTGTGCCCTGACCCCGCGATGGGAGGCGTGCCGTGGCCATCCATCCATGTTCGCTCTGCCAGGGCTTTGGAGGATCTGCGGCATTGTTACCTTTAGAGGCGTTGGTCCCAACCTGCTTGTCAGCCCCGGGAGGGTTGGGGCCTCATCACCCTAGGTCTAGCAGGTTCCATTAATCACCTTTTTGTTAGTTTTGATCCTTTCCTGAGAGAGCCAGAGCTCTTGCTTTGAGCTGAATCATGCCTTTCCAGTGAGAGAGCTGAGCCATCGTCTTGGGATGGGAGGGCTGGGCAGGACCAGGGGTCAGCTCAAATCCTAGACTCACCCTGGTGTTTGAGCACCCCAATACAACATGGGTCTCGCTCTGGTAGCCCCACCTGCCTTCTGGGTGAACATGGGCTTGCTTCCCTACCTCTCAACACAAAAGGACAAGGTCCAGACTCAGGGCTCTCTTGTCTAGTCTTGCTGAATCAGCACAGAGGGTTCTGGGATGTCCTCAGGCCCTGCCTGGTGTTACTCAGCTCACCACACACTTCTAACCCTGCTTCTGAGAGACCATTCGCAGTAACTGGGGCTCATTGGTGTGGGGAGGCTGGGGGCTCAGACTGGGTCCTTCCTTTTCATCCCTGGAAACTTCTTTCCCATTCCAGGTTCCGAGAGGGGCCATCAAGACCCTTTCTTCCATGTGGAATGGCAAGGCCTCTTCTTACAGTGTCTTTGTGCAATCTCTGAGCTTTGTAGTTATGCTCTGAGGTCTTCACAAGAGACTCCAGCTCTTGCTCCTCTCAGTCAAATGCTTACAAACTGAATCAGATATCATGAGAGAGGGCCGTTGCCAGGAACTCCAGAGCTTTTTGCAGATTTGGAAGGCTCCCTAAGACAGGCAGAATAATGTAACATTAACCTCATGTGTTGGACTGATCCAGGGCTTCTGAACCTCAGTCATGTAGACCTTTGGGGTGTGGTAATTCACTGATGCAGAGACTTTCCCTGATCTCTACCCTCTACACAATAGGACCATCACTCAATTGTGACAACTCAAACAACTCTTAACACTGTGGAATGTCCTTTGGGGAGCCATAGCCTCTGTTGGACGCTATGGACTTACCTTTGGTGACAGAAGCTGGAAGAATGATTTGATCAGGGGTGTGGGCTGCAGGTATATACTCAGAAGAGGTATCACGAATTTACAGAGTGCTAGAAAGTTCTGGAAGGTGGTTGCATAGGAGATGCATAGGTGATAGTGCAATTGAACACTTATGATTTATAAACTTATTCTATACAAAATGGATCTAAAATGAGTCTTGGGCATGGGTAGAACTAGCCTTGGGATTCAGTTTTGATTCTACCTTATGGCTCGGTTCTCTGTGTAAAGTGGGAGATACTAGAGAAGCCACCTCTTGGGGCTGCTGCTAAGATCTTTGAGAGTGAGTGCAGAACTTGTGAGATGCTCAGCATGGGTCCACTTTACATTATGTTTCCTGGGACACACAATGTAGGCGAGCATTCACTCCTGACACTTGTTTTCTGATCTCCACAGTGTACTGTGGTGTTTCCCTAGTGCACAAAATAAATACATACAATTAGAAATTAAGTGTAAAATACTTAGGCTCTAAGTATCTTAGTGGGGTTGCTGTCTCTTCCTATGTCTTGATTTCCTCGGCTAGGTTTGCTTTCTGAGGTCTCTTAGGGTCTCTTAGTGTTGCTTTTATAGCCATTTTCTTCTTCATTTTAATATTTACCTTTAATTATTGGTTATGATTGTCTGACTGAATGTATTTTGTGCATCATGAGTGTTTATGGTACCTACAAAGTCCAGAAGAGGGAATGGGATCCCCTGGCACAGGAGTTATAGACAGTTGTAAGCTACCATATGGGTGTCAGGAACAGAACTTGGGTCCTTGCCCAGAACAGCAAATATTCTTAACCATGGAGCCAACTCTCCAGACCCTAGAACCATTTCTTTTTCAGGCTAAGGGTGTCCAATGAGGCTGATTCTTTATGATCAACAAAGTTTGTCACCAGAATTGTTGGAAGCATTGGCATAGATGAAGAGCTAAGGTGTTTCCAGAACATTCCAGTCAGCCATTTTAGAGGTAGAAAAGAAGGGTAGTGAGGGCTATGGGGATTTCACCTAGCATGGGGCCACTTTGCAGCTTGGCCTTCCCCCCTCCTCCCCCAAGGAGGCTCTCTGGCAGACCCTTGTGGTTCAGTCCCAGTTCTAATACTGGGCAGGGCTGGGATGGAACTTCTTAACTGGAAAGATGAAGTAGAATTTGGTTGTCAAAAGAAGTCTGAAGTAGTACACTGCTCCCTCTGAATCATCCCTTTTGTTAAGGATTAAAAAAGAAAAAAGCCACCCCAAAGACATAACCCACCCTAGAGAGTAGAGGTAACTGGGCTTGTGGGAAAGGAGGAACAGCTGGCATCAGGTCAGAGGGTGGGGAAGGGAGGAGAGAGGATGTCCCACCCCTGCGGAGGATGCATAAAAGCCATGCATGGCAGGGAAGTGCCATAGTCTTCTCTTGGCCTTGGTCAAGTTCAACTCCTGTCTGCTCTCTCTCTCACCCTCTTGCTGCCACCATGAGCTGCCGCTTTCAGAGTTCCTCCATGAGCTATGGAGGTGGTTTTGGAGCTGGTTCTTGCCAGCTTGGAGGAGGCCGTAATATCTCTACCTGCTCTTCTCGGTTTGTCACTGGAGGGTCATCTGGAGGCTATGGAGGGGGCATGAGCTGTGGCTTTGGTGGAGGAGCTGGTGGTGGCTTTGGAGGTGGTTTTGGAGGTAGCTATGGAGGAGGTTTTGGCGGTGGCTTCGGCGACTTCGGAGGTGTCGATGGTGGCCTCCTCTCTGGCAACGAGAAGATCACCATGCAGAACCTCAATGACCGCCTGGCCAGCTACCTGGAAAAGGTGCGCGCCTTGGAGGCAGCCAATGCCGACCTGGAGGTGAAGATTCGGGACTGGCATCTGAAACAGAGCCCAGCTAGTCCAGAACGGGACTACAGTGCTTACTATAAGACCATAGAGGAGCTCCGGATCAAGGTGAGGCCTCTGATGCTAAGATGTTTTCCTCAGGACAGGGCAGAGCCTCAGAGGCTAGGCCATGCAGTGTCACAGACAACCAGGTGTGGATGGAATCGACCTTCTTCTTGCAAGGGGAATATTCTAACTTTGCACTACAGAGAGTCTCCGTTACTGAAATTTTCTTATGCCGTGACCCAAATGAATTCTCTCCCACACTTCATGTTTATTGGTGTCATGACTCCTGCCAAGTCCTTTTTTTATGGCTTCCCAAACTGTTACTTGTGACTCAGTTGCTATAACCTACTACTGACTTACTTGGAAACATGACATTTTTAAAAAGTCACTGCGAACGGCTAAACCCGACAAAGAAAAGACATCGTTGTTCACTGTTTATTTTGGAGAAACCTCATGTAGACTTATTCTCAGTGGGCAATGACTCAGAGGGTGTAAAGAGGCTGAGGCTCAGGCTGGTACAGAGCCTGGAAGCTCTCAATGTGGCCTGTCAATCACACTGCGATACCAACTTGTCAGAGCAGAAGTCTACTAGCCTGGGTCAGGCCCCAGTTATGCAGAGCAGGCTTTAAATGCTTATTCTGTAAATGTTCAGGTACTCAAGTGGATGTCTGAGATCAAGAGACTCAAGTGGATGGGTTTTCCTCTTTGCTCATCTGGCAGGTCAGCTCCAGGGACATGGCCAGAATACATCTGGGATCACACTGAACCCCTTCTGATCTGAAGGGGAAAGCTATCAAGACAGTGACTTAGGGAGTTGATAGCTCTGAGATACGACTACTAGAAGATGTTCTGAGTGGGTGGGTCCTCTGGAATGTCCATCATTGGTCTCTCCCACCCTGGTCTGATGGGGAATATTCAAGAGAAAGAGGAGAGAGCTGGCCTTGCCTCCTGCTTCACTGAGTGCTTTGTCTCCACTTAAGTAGAAGTAAGAAGGTGAGCTTTACTTTCTAAGCCCAGCTTTAGCGTGTCCCTTCCGTGCTTTGTAGATTCTGGAAGCCACCACAGACAACAACCGGATCATCCTGGAGATTGACAATGCCAGGCTGGCTGCAGATGACTTCAGGCTCAAGTGAGTTCATCCTCCTCACAAGTCTTTCCCCAAAGACTCTTGCTTTAAACTCTAAACTTTAAAGGAGTAGCCACTTGGTGGGGGACACTGGAGCATCCAGGAGTAAGGGCCTTGGAGTTGTAGAGGAATTCAGTGCATGGGGGTGGGATGCATCTAATATTATTTGTTTTGCTTTAATATTTTTAAAAATTATTCCAGGTACGAAAATGAGCTGGCCTTGCGCCAGAGCGTGGAGGCCGACATCAACGGCCTGCGCAGGGTGCTGGATGAGCTGACTCTGGCTAAGACTGACTTGGAAATGCAGATTGAAAGCCTGAATGAAGAACTGGCTTACCTGAAGAAGAACCATGAAGAGGTGAGAGGGGATGACAGGCTGGCCATCGGCTGAGCTGCCTTCGATGAGCAATGAGAGCCCTCTGTGGCAGGCTGACATTGCCACCTGCTGAAGGATTCTGAAGAGTCTTCTAGAACATTCCACTATCACTCAGAGATAAGAAGGGAGAGTCTCTCACATCTTTCTTCCCTACTCCATAGGAGATGAAGGAATTCAGCAACCAGGTAGTAGGCCAGGTCAATGTGGAGATGGACGCCACCCCTGGCATCGATCTGACCCGTGTGCTGGCTGAGATGAGGGAGCAGTATGAAGCCCTGGCAGAGAAGAACCGGAGGGATGCTGAGGAATGGTTCCAGGCCAAGGTATTGGTGTTTCTAGTCCACACAGCCAGGTGATGCTGGGAGCCATGGCCTTTGGTCAAGGCTTCTTGCTAAGCCCCGCTACTCCCTTCTTTCTACTTTTAGAGTGCAGAGCTGAACAAGGAAGTATCCTCCAACGCTGCCATGATCCAGACCAGCAAGACAGAGATCACAGAGCTCAGGCGCACACTCCAGGGCCTGGAGATTGAGCTGCAGTCCCAGCTGAGCATGGTACTGTCTGTTGCCCTCACCCTGTGACCCTCACTACTAGGTCTCCCTCTGGACTGGCCTCCCCCGTAACTTCTTTCTTATTGTCCCATCAGAAAGCGGGCCTGGAAAGTACCTTGGCAGAGACAGAGTGCCGCTACGCCCTGCAGCTGCAACAGATCCAGGGGCTCATCAGCAGCATCGAGGCCCAGCTGAGCGAGCTCCGAAGCGAGATGGAGTGCCAGAACCAGGAGTACAAGATGCTGTTGGACATCAAAACAAGGCTGGAACAGGAGATCGCCACCTACCGCAGCCTGCTAGAGGGCCAGGATTCTAAGTAGGTTCCTGGCACTTGCTGTCTTGGGGAAGTGGCCACTGGAACCCTGTCTGGCAGAGCAGGCAGGACCTTGTTAGGGGACAGCTTCTGTCTGAGCTTAAATAGTATGGCAAAAAAGTTGGGGTCAGAGCCCCCTCCTCCTCTCCCTGGTTAGATGGAGGAATAGCTAGGCAGCAGGCCTACGGGATTAGTACCTTTGTACTTCCCAATTCAGGGCTCTGTTTGTGGATAGACAGGAAAAGGGAGTGTGGAAGAAACATTTAATCCACAAAAGCTGTTAGGATGTAAGTTCAGACAAATAAAGCTGTTAAGAAAGAGGCTTGGGATGGACGTATAGCTCCAGGAGAGTGTCTGCTTGGCTCTATCCCCATCACCAAGGACAAAGGATGGTGACTTAACTGCTTTCATATGACTTGCAGAGACCAAGGCATCCTCTGGACTTAGGGGAAAGGAGATGGCAGGGAAACTGAGTGAACCAGATCCCCCAAATCTTGGGACCAATAGTATCTCCTTTTAAGGGTTTTTAGACAGACAGAATTGGCAAGACAGGTTGACAGGCAGGCAAGCTTGGTAGATACCTCAGAGGAAAAGAAGGTCCTGGGCTGGAGACCATGTTGGGAAAGATTTCAAGTCAAGGCTCTGGGAAGGTGGCAGGGTCACTCCATCAGAGGGCCAGGAAACGCCTGTCCTCTGTTGCTCTCTGCTTATGGCTGCTTCTCTCTCCTCTTCCAGGATGACCGGCTTCAACTCCGGAGGTAAGGAGGAAGCTCAATTTGAGCTGCTGCTAAGCTTGGGTGGAGGTAGGCTGAGAGGAAGGCAGTCCTGGTTCCTAAGTACAAGGATAGAGGAAGTTGGGTGAAAACAGTTCCTCGATTTTGCTTTCAAAAGAGATGTCTCTGCCCCACAGAGCCATGGGGTTGTCAGGGAGAAAGCCGCTGTTGGGAACAATGATAGCGTCCCCACCCATATACCTCTTGACTACCCAGGAGCTTGTGAGCCTGAGAAGGGGGGTTTCTCCAGCCTAAACACCTTGTCTTCTGTCTGTCTCAGGAAACAACACTACTACCTCCAACGGGTCCCCCTCCTCCACTTCTGGTCGCCCAGATTTCCGAAAGTATTAACTCAGCCTGGCATCCCTTCCCTGGCCTTCAGCAGCCACAGGAGGAGAGCTGATGTCACCTGTAGGATGAGAGGACTTCAGGATGTGATGCCCAGTCCCATTGTCCCCCAGGATCCATGGCTCTGACAACCCCTGAGGGTGGGCCCTTCTCCATCTCTCCTGATTGGAATCCTTCTCCTCCCTACCCCGTTCTTTCTATTCTTTGGTTTCTCAATGTCTCTACTACAAAGGATAGATGATTCAATAAAGTTTCTTGATTTTTCTGCAAATATTTTTGTTTCTGGCCTGGTTTCTGAGGGTGGCCTCGGCTGAGGCCTGATTTGGTTTTGGGCGAGGTTGGCACAGTTGTGCTGAGCAGAACTCAGACACTGATGGGACCAGGGGCTTCTCATGTGAGAAGGATATGAGGCACATGGGTGAGCATACTGGCACAATGATGGCAGACAGGGAAACCTGCATTGGTACCCATGTGTTCATAAGCATCAGATGTGGGCAAATGGACTTGCCAGCTAGAAAGCAGGGTCCAGTGAGTTAGTTCAGTATCCCTCCCTGTAGGATGGCCAGCAGTGGAGGCTGGGGTCATCTGTAGACATAGGGTGGGGAAATATGGAGGGCAGGTGTAGAGCAGACTTCCTGGGCCATTCAAAAGGGGGATCTTGGGGAAATAGTGCCCCAACCTGCTGCCTTCCAGGTTGATGACTCCGTTTTGACCCGAGATAGCCTTCCTTTCTGTTTTCCTTGTAACATCCCAAGGTCTGACAACTCTAAACTTCCCAGTGGACCAACCCATGATTCACTCAGCACCTCAGCCTGTGGTGGCCTCTGGCTGCCCCGTCTCTCTCTGATCCTCTAGCTCTCTCCTGCCTCTCTGGAGCCCTGGCCCAGAGTCATAGCCTCCTCTGGCTGTGCTCACCCTGTACAAGGTGACTGCACACATGGTTTCTCTCTGCTGTTTACTCTTGGATGCTCTTGGACCATCCTGGACATGTGTGTGAGCTTAAATTCCTTACCTCTCCATCTGCCTCTCCAGCTT
>LR750017.1:233096-258096 GCA_902729485.2 Mus minutoides
ATAGGACATCCCTTTCTAAACTAAAGATCTACAGGGGCCACCTTCTCAGAATAGGACATCCCTTTCTAAACTAAAGATCTACAGGGGCCACCTTCTCAGAATAGGACATCCCTTTCTAAACTAAAGGTCTACAGGGGCCACCTTCTCAGAATAGGACATCCCTTTCTAAACTAAAGATCTACAGGGGCCACCTTCTCAGATTGCTCCTTCTCTTTCCTACTCTCAGGAACCTGGAGATCCAAGGTAGCTCTCTCTGACTCTGTCTATGTTTATCTCTGTCTCTCTGTCTCTGTCTATATTTATCCCTATCTTTATCTCTTTTTAACTGTCTTTGTCTCTCTTTATCTCTGTCTGTCTTTATATCTCTCTGACTCTGTTTCTCTCTGTGTCTCTCTTTCTATTCTCCTCTTCCATAAGTCCTTCATGGACTGTGTTCTTCTCTTCAATGTCTTCCCTGATTCTAATTCTCATGACATGCTACTGTAACATTGTCACTGGTGGCTCTGCTTCCAGTTTGACCTTGCCTTTCACTCAAGCTGGAGTATGGCCACCAAGGAAAGGCAGGATTCTTTGTAGACCCACAGGTCAGATGATCTGACCTCTTCCTTGCTCCTTCCAGTCCTAGCTCCTGCAAGAGCCTCCCCAGTGAAGCCCAAGGTCTTTCTATCTCAAAATGCTTTTGCGAAGCAGGCATGTGTTTGGACAGCTGCAGAGCTGTATTCTACAGGAGAACTCAGTCAGATGCCCCTCCTCGTTCTCTCCAGAGCACATCTCTGTTCTATAGCTTTTCTTAAAATGCAGATTGAAATGGTAACCCTTCTCCATGACAGATGGATGGTGTGGCATGCCCCTGGGTGTTCCCAAGAATGTATGTTCCCTCTACATTCATGTTGACAGCGTGGTCCTAGGCATAGGGCTGTGTAAAGAATTGGCCTGATGCTGCTTGTATTCTAATGCCAATAGCATTTCCTCTAGACCTGATTGTTCCAGAGATGAGAGAGTTCCGCACATAGACACTATGTGTTGCCCCTAAGTTTTTTCTGACTGATAAAGATGCCAACAGCCAATAGCTGGGTGAAAGAGACATAGGTGGGATTTAGGGTTCCCAGACTTGGGGGTTGGAGGAAAACCATGAGAGAGAGAGAGAGAGAGAGAGAGAGAGAGAGAGAGAGAGAGAGAGAACAGAGGAGGTAAAAAAAGCAGTCATGGGTTAGGTGAGTCATGAAAACATGGCCCTGAGGGCTGGCCAATTGGAGTTAAGAGCAGCCCAGATAAAACATAATAAGTGATAACTTGGGCCTACCAATAGGAAAGTAGAGTCTAATAACTTAGAAGGTGGGTGTCTGCCCAACTCTTGTGCTGTTTAAGGCTTGTTATAAATATAAAGGTTGGGTGTATCTTTATATATATGAAAGGCAGGGAAAAAACCCTGGATTGGGATTAAACATTTCTACATCAGGGCTGTGACTTTTCATCTCGGGGAGGGTTTAGCTAAATGCTTGTTGAATGAATGAACTGGGGACCTGCCTCTGAGGTGACATTTGGATTTGGTCACAGAATTTTTGGCTAGAGGGCTGGAAGGATCTCTGGCACCCTTGACACCTGTCCCCTTTCTCTGGTCTTTCCCTCTCCTTCTTGACTCTCCTTTGAGTTCCCCACCTCACCCTGGTATAACTTATACTCTTTTCACTTGCAGGCCACACACACCTGGCTTAGGCACACAGGACTCACTTGGGCATGCCTAGGCTAGCTGAAGCAGAGACAGCGTCTAGTCTCCATTCATCCCAGAGCCCTTTCTGTTCTCCACTGTAGAAGGAGGTAGGGGCTCAGGTCAAGTTCACCATCTGGAACTCTGCCAGGAGCTAAAGCATTACAGAAAACCAGGCCATGCCCTTTGCTCGCAAGCGTTTTTGGTTTTGGGTTGAGGCTGTAGCTACCTGTGGAGTGCGACTGCATTCAGACACTGGATTGATTCTGGAGAAAGAATCTCCATCTTTAAAGGCGTTCTCAGACAAACAGGAACTAGGTAAGAGCACGTCCTCTCCTGCTGGTTGCTACCTCCCCTGTGGGTTATTAAAGATGAGGACTCAGAGCAACCTGACGCGCGGTTAGTAAGAGCTCACCAAGTAATGCTTCCGATCATGACCTTTCTGGTTCTGTGACTTTCTTTGAGGTAGAAACAGTTTCGGGGTCACCCACATCCTCATACCTACTGTATACACAGGACCTGAAAGATGAATTAGATGGAGGGGGAGGGACTATGGACAATGGAAGCTGTAGCAAACATACAATACCAAGGGCAGGAAGGAATGGGGCCCTTACCCCAGTCAAGGATAGGAGTTTTCAGAGCTGAGCACCCCTGGCTTGTTCTGATCCCCGAGGCCAAAGCTTCCTTCCTGTCTTGGTATTGACACAGTCCGCAGAATGTGAGGGGAGTCATTCGTGTGGAGCAATGACAGGAGCTGGACCTCTAAGTCTGGAGGGGACTCTCTCTGGCCTGGGAGCCTTTTACCTAGATCCCAGGAAGGACTGTGAGAAGCCCCAACTCTGTGGCCCTGTCAGGTATTTCAGGGAAGCTGGGAGGGACAAGTCAGGGGCAGTGTTTCTGTCAGGCCAGCCAACAGCCTTTCTGAACTGGGAAGAAGGCTGACCCAGGCCTCTAGTCTAGGAAGTACAAGGGGTTGGGTGGAGATCCTGTCTTTCTGCCTTGGATTCCATCTGTCAGTTTAGTCACTGCCAGGTGACACTTGAGGGAGGAAAGAACTGCTGGGTCAACACTGCCCCTCCCTAGGGGGTTGTCCTAGGCAGCTCAGGCCACCTCAGGCTCAGTGGCTGTCTCGCAGAGCTGCAGCAGAGAGCAAACAACCATGACCCAATGGCGCCTGACTCACATCTGTGTCAGACTGTGAATGAGTGTGCAGGAGACCCTAGGATAAAGGGTTACAACCAGACGGAAAAGGCCAGCACACTGCACAGTGCATGTTCTTCCCAGCCCTCAGCTTTACACACGGGAAGACCAAGTCAGACCCTCTAAGGGAGCAGACTAGTTCACAGGATGGGAGCCACAGTTCCAAAATACTTCCTGAGAAGCTGGTTGGTACTTTGTCAAGGGTCATGTGTTCACCTCCAGGAATGTGGAGAGGAACAAGACTCCCAGGTCTCAGTGCTCATGGGACAAAGGAGTCAACCAGGGTACATTCCTGGGATGTCCAGGAGCCACTAGGTCAGCTTCCCAGGTGGGCATTGGTGGGATGGCAGGAAAGCCTGACACATGGCAGGTGAGCTACCATGGTGGGTCAATGCTGCCATTCTTAAGAAGCTTCTGGCTTCTCACCTTGAGCAAAAGGTACCTCCCTAGCCTCAAGGCTCCACCCTTGTTAATGAACCAGTACATGTCTGCCCATCCTGTGGGGCTGTCTGTCTTGCCTTGGCCCTGCAGAGGGCAGACTCATGCCAGAAAGCAGACCAGGGTCCCTGGCCACCTGTTGGGATCCAAGGTAGTAGAGGGGTAGGGCCTTAGATGTAGTCCTAATAGGAGGTTCTGTCTGTCTGTCCCCAGCACTGGGTGTGGCAGCAAGGCATTTGAGAAGCAAGATGAGGCTGAGGGCGGAGTTCCATGACTAGACTCCCCTGGTACTTGGCTCATCTATTTTGGGTGGCAGTTTTGACCACCCATTGTGGGTATGAGACTTCCCTAACCTTCCTGGAAGGGGAATCCCACTGTTCCACCCTAGGGAAGCATGCAGCAAGGCTGAGGAGAGATGCCATTGCAAGGTTGTGGTCAATAGGGCCTGATGATGTATTGTCCCAGAATCCCTTGTGTCCCTATTGCAACCCATTTCCTCTTCCCACTTTTGGGTTCTTGTATCTCAGGGAACCTATGTGCTTTCGGATGGTACTCTTGGGGCTGTTGGTGTTTCAGGTAGAGCAGGGTACACGAGCTATGTTCCTTTGAGCAGCTCTTTGGGGACTCTGGGAGAGTTGGGTGCACTGTGTCCCCCCATGGAGTTCGGGGGAGGGGTTACATACAGGTGGCTGGTTGGCTGCTGAGACTCATTCAGGCACCTGTTGGGATGGGCTTTTGAGAAAGCTGGCGGGTGTCTGGCACGAATTCTCCGGCCAACTTTCACGATCGCTCGTAACAGCCATGTGGCTGCTTTCATCTGAGCATCTCAGAGAAGCTTGAAAGTCAAATCTGCAGAATGCAGGATAGTTAATGACAGCCTGGAGCCCCGGGCCTGGCCACAGACAGGCTGTTGTTAGCAGGAGGGGTGTTGTTATGTGGTCTGCACAGCATCTGTAAATGCTGACTGCTGAGCCAATCAAATGGGGTGTTTTGTGGGGGGGATTTGCTTTGTGGTTCAGTTAAGTGATACTTGAAAGGAGGAAACTCGGACACTGAAGTCCCTGTCCCAGTATGCCTGACAGGGCATCTCCCATAAACCACAGGTTCTCAAACATGCTGGGGAGAAAAAGCAATGTTGTGGAATTCTCAGACCATAAAAGCTGAGGGTGTGGGGGGTAAGGACTCGGTACCTCTGAGCAGAGGCTCATGTTCTCCAGATGGGAGCAGCTGGCCAGCATGGTTGTGCAGGAAGAGTTGGGCCCTGGGCCCTGAAATATGAAGGCAGAGCATGGCCACAAGAGGACTGGAGAGGTATGGTTTCCCCTGGGCGCCGTGGCTCCCTGGACACTCACTATGGCAAGCCACGTGGCTCATTCTGAGCAGACTTTCAAAGCCTGGGGCAATAAGCAAAATCTCTCTTGGGGGAGAGGACTTTTATTTTGTTTTTGTATTTTGAGAGAGATGATATTCTAGAGCGCTCTGGGCTTGGTAAGGAGGGGATTTCAAGACCAAGTTAGGGTAAGGTAGATCCAATGAGAATTAAAAAACCCTATCAGGGTCTTGGAGAGTGGAACCCCTCAAGTTTTGAAAGGAGCCACTGTTCAAGGCTACTGTCATGCTTCATCGGATCTTCTGAAGACCCCCCCACTGAAGGGCAGTCAGGGAGCGGGTGGGTGATCTCTTTGGTCAGCTGGTTTGTGTTAAGACTATTCTGAGTCCAGTGAGATGTAGTGGCTATGGAGATAGGCAGAAGTTTGGGAAACCGGAGAGATTGGAAATGGAGCAGAGGAGACTTGAGAATCCCGCCCAGGATGAGTCACCCAGTGGAAGGATCAGGGTAGAATGTTACTGATGTAGTAGCATGAAAACTTAGCCCCCAGACCTCTGAGTACTGCTTATGGGGGGTGGAAGGCCATAACAGCTACTGAGATGGGACATAAAGGGATCAAATGTAATGGTTTTTCCGAGAGAAGTCTGATTGACCTGTCCCCCAGTATCAGCCAATTTCATGGTGTCAGGGAGGCAAGGGACAGTAGCATCGTGCTTGGCCAAGGCCCTTAAATAGTGACACATCCTTACTGAAGATTTCCATGCAGATCCCAGGCTGCTCAGCTGGATTTGGTTTTTGCAGATAGACAATAATATAATCATATTCCAAATATTGAGAATGTTTTTACTCACTGAATCTGGTAACCCTGTTCTTCCTAGATCCATGAATGGCCCTGAGTCTTTCACCATCAGGACCCAGTGAGACACCTCCTGGATCCTTTCGAAAAATTAAATGAATAGTTAGAAATGTCTCTGAGTATTTTTACTTCCCACCATGCTTTCTTCAACATTGTGTACCATTTTCTGCATGTTAGTACAAACATCAGCTGGTAGCATATTTGGCAGGAGCTTTGGACATGGTTGGTTAAAGGAGAATATATAGCAACCAGGCTTCTCAGGAGGAGGGGCCAGACATCCCAGGTGCTTCACATTTGAACGGATTTCTTGTTTTAAGGAAAGAACAGTGGTATGGGGGAGGTAAGGATTGGCTGTGGGTGGGGTCCCAGGTGAGGTCTGAAGAAGTTAGGAAGCAGAACCACTTTTCAGGTGTCTTCTATGGTAGGGAATTCTCTAGGACCTGTATGTGGACCTCAGGGTGAGAACAGGTGAGACGAGAAAACCAGAAAGATCAAGCCTGAACCAGCAGGCTGCTCAAAGAGGGACAGGTATTGGCTATCTTGAACAACCTTCTTCTCATTGATAGTCACTGGTAGGTGGCTGTCCTATTGGCTATTGTCTGATCTGATTTCTCTGTTACTTTTGGGATTCTACAGTGATGTGGTAGCCCATATATTTGACCAAAGCCTGGAGAAGCGGGGGCAGAATGGGGAGGGGGGGAGAGGAGATCCTTGATGGGAGAGTTCACTTACTCCTTGGATATATCACAGCACACTGTCCTTGTATTGTCTCAGAATGGGAGTGACTCCTCAGAGTCCCATAGGATGATCAGGCTTTATCTAGGCAGAACTTCAGCTTTCAGATGGAAGCTCAGTTGAAGGTAGAGACTTCTTTTCAACAAAGACATTTACCTGGCTACTGATCCTGACATTGATGGGGTTCCAAGGCTGGCTCAAGTAAAAGGATCTTTTCCGGTTTCCTCTTCTCCCTGTTCTCCAAAACGGAGTCATGGTGGTCAGAGAGCACTTTATGAGGCTGCAGCTGGTGCATGGACCTGAAGGAACTTCTAGGGCAGAGGTTATCAATCTGTGAGTCACGATCCCTTTGGGGATTGAACAGCCCTTTCTCAGGGGTCGCCGAAGACCATCAAAAACCACAGATATTTATATTATAATCCATAAATGTAGCAAAAATTACAGTTATGAAGTAGCAATAAAGATAATTTTACGGTTAGGGGGGTTACTGCAGCATGAGAACCTGTATTAAAGGGTCACAACATTAGGAAGGGTGAGAACCACAGCTCTGGGGTAAGGGTCAGAGACTGGATTGAGAATCCAGGCCAAAGGGACTGCTGTACTCTGGAAGCAGGAAGATTCTGCCTGCCTCTTTGGCTGTTGTATCTTCTCGAACAATTGGGCAGAACTGCAAAAGACAGCACTTCCTTAAGTGGCCGGGTGCCTTGGGAAGTGCATTTGACTTCGGTTCCTCTTCTGTGGGTTTCAGAGTGGTTTTGATTTTTGAAACCAATGACCTAATTTCTAATTTGCCAATCCTCCTTTGGGATAGCTTTCACAATTCTATGATTGGCAGGAGTTCTATTCACTTGTTGGTAAAGCTGAGGTTCACAGCCAGTGAGCAGCCTAGACCGCCATGTTTTCTCATTGTTTTCCTGTAAGGTGAGGTCTCCAGCTATTTTGGCTGTAGATGCTATTTTAGCCTGGGCATGGTGAGCTGTCTGCTTGGTGTTCAGTGACACTGACCCCTGAAGGAGCCCCTCTCAGGAACAGCCTGGAGAGGTGGGCCCACACTTCTACTGCTCATGGAGTGGAAGGGAGGGAGCAAGGGAGGGAGGGAACTACTGTCATTTTCTTGTGGTGAGTGTGCTGGGGCAAAGGGAAACCCTGAAATTTGTAGATGTTTTGAAAGAAAAAAACCCCTCATGGTGTCATGTGTTTGAACCCCTGTAACTCTTCTTTATTCTGAGGATGAGTGACAGGCAAAGGGGCTTTGAAGCATAGAGAATAAACCATCGTCATGCCCTACCGACTCTTAGTCTCGATTAGTTACCAACTAGTTACCGATTTCTTAGTCCATGAAATGCTTGTGGAGAGCTAACTACAGGATATCTGAGGTGGGTATAAGTCAGGTCATTGTCCAGACGCATCTCCTGTTCATATGGGTGAGCCTAGGCACACAGTGCACAGGACTCAGTCAGGGAACTGGGGCAGAGCCAGCCCCAGAGTCCAAGTCTCCTACTCCTTAGGATAGTATATATTAGATAGATATTAGAAAAACTGTGTAGAGTGTTTGCTAAGTGCTGCTATCTTGCCTATTTTACATGACAAACTATGTGGTTAACAAGACAACTTGGGTTTATGTTGAGGTGTGTTGAGGGTTTGCCTGGGTGGGCAGAGACAGCAGACTCTGCCATAGTTTCCCCAGAGGATGAAATGGGAGGTTTAGAGGAAGCCTGATAAGGACCCCAGTCTTGGTCCAACAGTTGTTAGATGGGTATGGCATCACCACCCTCCTCTTCCCAAGAGAAATAGCTAATGTCCATAGGCAATTTGGTCATAGGCAAGTAGGCCAAGAAGGAATCCATGCTCTCTTTGTGAATGCAGAAACTTCAGCTTTCCAACATCTGTCTCACACCTAGAACAAGCTTGGTGCAATGTATGTCCCAATGAATATTCACTGAGTGACTGACTGACTGAATGAATGAACAGGCCCAGTCAGCCTGGGAAGCCTCCTGTACAATTGTGACCCCACTCCCCTGACCCCTGTTTAGGGGAACAGGGAGTTAGGGTGAGTTTCCTCCTATCCAGAAACCCAGGACACTCAGCATGGAAGAACAGGACAGATAGGGAGCTAGAGAAGAGAGAGGCATCAGGTAGTGGAAGCAAGAAATGTCACAGAAACTTTACAGTATGCAGAGTAGCCCTGAAAAACTCAGGATAGGTCAACCCACAGTGTCTACACTGCTGAATCAAGAAACCCCAGGATAGGGGAGTCTTAGCCTTGCAGGAGAGCTGGGAGATAGGCAGCCATGAAGAAGCTTGTTGGTGGAGCACCTAGAACTGTGGGGGCAGAGGATGATTAGCCCCTGCTCTCTCTGAGGAAGAGCTGTGTGGAGCTGCTCTCAGGCACTGTGGAGGTGTCTACCGTCTTGGGTGTGTTCCCCACAGCCAATCACCCGCCTTGAGTAATCTCAGAGAGAAGCGTATAAAGTGTTTTAAGAGGTTGAGAACCACAGCTTCAGAAGCACATAAATGCTCCCATAAATGCCAGCTTTGCAAAATGACTCTATAGGGGAAGAGCAAGCAGGGTCATCTCCTATACTTGGGAAAGTCCAGGGTTTGAAGGAGAGTCTCCTCTCATGATTTGTTTAGGAGTCTGGTAGTTTTTGGTTTTGTTCTTTTTATGCCTTCTCTGCCATTGGTTATATCTGAGATGTGTCCAGTGACCAGGAAGGTCTAAATGGATTAGGTTCAGAGAAGACAAATACCACAAGGGAAGCAGTCTTCCAGCCCTACCCATGACTCCAAACAGGTAGATTCCATGAAGACCAGCTCATGAACTGTCTGAAGGATTGGTTATGGGGTATCTCCTCCCCCAACTGTCACCATAACTGTGCCTAGGGAGAACAGAGACCTCAGGAACTCCAGTAGAGTATTTATACCCATGAGCCTTTGCTGTTCTTACTAGAAATCACCACCAAAGATGGTCTTTTTGACTAACCAGCACTTCCAAAGCATGTAGGGGCTTTCGAAGCCCATCTGTAAGTATCTTTGGATCCTCCTCATATCTGTGTGACAGTTGAAACAGTGCAATGATCTTTGATGTTCCCACCAGGCCACCAAGCATCCCAGAAACATAACATACCCAGTGTCATAGGGACAATGATTCACAGAGCCAGGATTTGAATGTTTATCTCTTGTCCCTAAAGTCTAGGTACCCTGAGTTGGGGGTCTAAGAGCCCTGGTTTCAGATTTAAGTTAGACCACTCACCCTTGATTACAATGAGTGAGTTTGTAAGCAGTGGACCACAGCTGGTTGAAGTTTCCTGGTCATGGTCAACCATGTTCTATGACTGTTGTGATTCAAACCGGAAGAGTTACAATACCAAACACCTCGGGTCCACAACCACATTTCCTTCTCTTCCAATTTTCTTAATTTAAAATCTAAAAACTATGTTTACTTATTTTGTGTGTATGTGTGTACACGAGTGCATGCAAGCCTGGTACATGGGTGAGGATCCAAGGGGAACTTGTACTGGATCCTTTCTGTCTGCTATGTGGGCCTGGGAATTGATTTTAGCTCATCAGGCTCGGCTGAAAGCACCTGTATTCATTGAGGCATACCACTGGCCTAGCACACTCTCTTTTAAACTTTTATTCTGAAAATTCTTCTTCTTTTTAATCTCCTCCTCCTCCTCCTCTCTTGCGCATGTGTTCATGATAGGTGAGTGTAGTGCAGACCTGCCCATGCCACAGTGTGTGTGTGTGTGTGTGTGTGTGTGTGTGTGTGTGTGTGTGTGAGGAGGTCAGAGGATATCCTACATAAATGAAGTCTTTTCTTCTTCTTTGGGATCCAGAGATCAAACCCAGGTTGTCAGGCAAGCGCTTCAGCCTGCCAGGCTATCTTGCTGACCCTTATTTTACTTTTTAAATTAGCTTAAGTGGTATCAGGTTCCTTATGGGATGTGTTTATGTAAATAGATATTTATTCGTTTTGCTTGACTCTGCTCCCCGCTCCTTCCTTCCCCCATCTTCCTGACACCATCCTCACTTAACCTTTGTACCCCACTTTGACCTTTCTATATTCATACCACACATTTTATTACCCTCTTCACCCCTACCCTTTAAAGTCTCTTTTAGGGGTTCCTTGTCTGACCTCTACACACACTCTGACATAAATACTCAGGTGTAAAATTGAGAAGCTAGGATCCATACATGGTAGAGAACACATGGCATTTGTCAGCTTCTCCACTCAACACAACACTTTCCAGTTCCATTTATTTTCCTGCAAAATCCATATTTTAATTTTTTTCTTTATGGTGGAATAATGTTCCATCGTGAATCCTTCACTCCCCTTTCATTGCTCTGGTTGCCCAGGCTCAGATGAACAGCGGTGGGAGTGGGGATGGACAGAATGGGTTCCTTAGGGGAGGCAGGTAGGGAGGACAGAAACCAAATGTCACATGCAAGGCCACTCCCAGTTTATGAGGACTCGGGCAAAGACTCTTTGAAGTGGCAATAAAATTCAGTCTGCGAGGAAATGACGACGGCTGAAAGTCCTGACTTAGCAAACCCAATTCAACATTTTTTTTTCTTTTACAAGGAAAGAAATTCTGATGGATGGCAAAAATGACATTGTAATGAGATGGGCTTTCTGGGATCGGACAGGGCTTTCCCAAGAGCTAAAGACTTGGAACATGCCAACACCCCATGAAGATTGTATATAAGCACTCCAGGGAGGCCTGGAGAATCCACAACCTGCGATCCTACCTATTCAACAACCTTCCTTGCTAGCATCATGGCCACCCAGATCTGCACCCCGACCTTCTCTGCTGGGTCTGCCAAGGGCCTCTGTGGCACTGCAGGGAGCTTCTCTCGGATATCTTCCATCCACTCCATGGGCTCCTGCAGGGCCCCCAGTTTGGTTGGCACTGTGGGGTCCGTGTCCTCCTTCAGGACAGGCTTCTCTGGCTCTGGGAGCTGCTTGCCAGGCTCCTACCTGTCCTCTGGGTGCCACTCCTCTGGTTTTGCTGGGAGTGGGGGATGGTTCTGCGAGGGCGCCTTCAATGGCAACGAGAAGGCAACCATGCAGATCTTGAACGACCGACTGGCCAACTACCTGGAGAAGGTGCGGCAGCTGGAGCAGGAGAACGCACAGCTGGAGTGCCGTATCCGAGAGTGGTACGAGTGTCAGATCCCATACATCTGCCCGGACTACCAATCCTACTTCAAGACTGCTGAGGATTTGCAGCAGAAGGTAATAGGCCAGGCCCTTCCAGCTGGCCAGACAACTCCAGGAAGCTTTCCATTCTAAGACTCAGCCAGATGGGACTGAAGCTTACAGAGAATTCTGGAAGGAGAGCTCCACTCTCTGGGACTTGGTTCCCTGGGGACCCAGGCTTCTATGCTCGTCTGTGTACCCTGGTACCAGCCATTCTTCTATTTGCTTCATCATCTTAGCTTAGGGATAGAAGGATCATATCCTTTGTCTCCACTTGGTGTAGTACTGTATCTGACACCTTCTTGGCTTACTTATTCTTCATCCTGGAGATATGGGTATTGCTGTATCCATCTAACATAAGAAGGTTGAATTTTGAGAGGCTTAGCAACTTGCCCAAGATCGTATAACTTGAACGTGGGATCCAGCATCAGATACCAGGTCTGCCTCACCCTGATATAGCCTACTGGGCTGGCTCAGAGGCCACAGTAGCCAGGACTGATGGGCCAGAGGTGTGGTGTCCCTCCTGGGCCATGATCTCCCTCCATGCCTGGATATGAGAGACTTTGCTTGTTTTTAGAGGCATCTGTGAGCTGTCTTCCCCACCCCATACACATCACATTTTGGGTCTTCCCCAGTTCAGGAAAAACCTCTTGTTTTTCAGATCCTGCTGACCAAATCTGAGAATGCCAGGCTGATATTACAAATTGACAATGCCAAGCTGGCTGCTGATGACTTCCGGACCAAGTGAGTAGCCCAACCAGGAGCTGATGAGGAGGGAATAAAGTCAGATACAATTGTAAATGGGGAGACATAGCAGAGGCCCTGGGTCCCTCCTGGGACCTGAGAAAGGGCCACTGTGCTTCTGACTCCAAGTTAGCTATGGCACAGGGCTTCCCTGGCCGCAGACTTGGCAGGGTTCTGTGTGTGTAGGTATGAGACGGAGTTGTCCATGCGGCAGCTGGTAGAGGCTGACATCAATGGTCTACGCCGGATCTTGGATGAGCTGACCTTGTGTAAGGCTGACCTGGAGGCACATGTTGAGTCCCTGAAGGAGGAGCTGCTGTGTCTCAAGAGGAACCATGAAGAGGTGAAGTTGCTGCTTCATGATCCCCTGGGGTTCCCATCCCTCTGAGGAATCCCTGCTGGCCCTTGGGCTTATTGTAGGGCAGGATGTGAAACACTTTACATCTGTCTCACCTTCACTGTGATTCTAAGAGTTAGCTCCCATTGTAAGCTCCATTTTACAGCTGGGAAGATAGTCATAAAGATGCGAAGTCATTTGCCTACAGTCACACAGAGAGTACACCCTCACCCACGATGGTACAACTCTATTTGGATTATGGTGTCTGATAATAATTCTATTTGCTTGGTGCTGTGTTATCCCCCAAATTCTCAGGAGGGGCTAGTATAGATAGACCAATGGAGTGTGTGTGTGTGTGTGGGGGGGGCATGTTCAAAGAGGTCAGCTCTTCTATCTCATGGTACCCAAGAGAGGGTGAGAGTTTGAACCCAGGTCATTGAACCTACCAAGCCAGCAACCTTTCCACAGCCTCATGCTATCTTAACTTTGCCACTGCAGGAAGTCAATGCACTCCGTTCCCAGCTTGGGGACCGACTGAATGTGGAGGTGGATGCTGCTCCCCCAGTAGATCTCAACAAGATCCTGGATGACATGCGATGCCAGTATGAGACACTGGTGGAGAATAACCGTAGAGATGTGGAGGCTTGGTTCAACACTCAGGTGAGGCTGGCAATCCAGGACCACAGGCTGTGGGGTGGGATAAAGGAGGGGCACTAGGTTTGCCCCTGTTCTTCATTCTCTCCTTCTCTGTAGACCGAGGAGCTGAACCAGCAGGTGGTATCCAGCTCAGAGCAGCTGCAGTGCTGCCAGACGGAGATCATTGAGCTGAGGCGCACAGTCAATGCCCTGGAGATTGAGCTGCAGGCTCAACAGAGCATGGTGGGTGGTCTCTCCCTTTTAAAGGCTCTCTGACTTACCAGTGTGCTGGTCATATGCTATCACAGGGCCAAACCACAATGGTGTGCAGATACCAGTGTATTTAGGGTGGGATCCCTTCCCCTCAATAGCTTTTCTTCCCCCATTCTAGAGGAATTCTCTGGAATCTACCCTGGCTGAGACAGAGGCCCGCTATAGCTCCCAGCTGGGCCAGATGCAGTGTCTGATCACCAACGTGGAGTCCCAGCTGGCTGAGATTCGTTGCGACCTGGAGCGGCAGAACCATGAGTATCAGGTGTTACTGGATGTCAAGGCCCGGCTGGAGTCAGAGATTGCCACCTACCGTCGCCTGCTGGATGGGGAGGACTGCAAGTGAGTGATCCTGGGACCCCCGGAGCTGGGCTGAGAGAAGGGCTTACACACTTTCAGAGCTGAGCTGCTCTTACAAAGATGAAGGTAGTTAAACTAGTGCTGTTGAAGGTTCCTTCTGATCCAGGTCTCCGGTAATGCTCAAGGGGCAAGCTAAGCCAAGGTACAAGCCCATCTTTGGCCATGTTTTGGCGGAAGCTCCTGGTCTTCCTTCCTGCAGACCCAACCTCCAATCCTTGAGATCTCAGAATCATTGAAATGCTCTGATACCAACTCACTGTCATTGCTACTGTCCCACAGGATACCTCCTCCCCCATTGGCCTAATGCTCCAATGCCAAGTACATGTTGTGTGATTTCATTTCTTCAGGCTTCCTGCCCACCCTTGTTCCACGGAATGCAAGCCTGCAGTAAGAGTACCTTACATCCCTTCTACAACCTGCACCCCGGCTGGTCCCTGCACCCCAGCTGGGCCCTGCACCCCAGCTCCTCAAGTCAGCACCCAGATCCGTACCATCACTGAGGAGATCAGGGATGGAAGAGTCATCTCCTCCAGGGAGCATGTGGTGCCCCGGGCAATGTGAGCAGCCACCAGAGGGGCCTAGGCCACAGGGAGGAGGACACCTTGTGGCTCTTGGCAGCTAAATGATCTTGCACTTCCCTAGGGCCCTCCTTGCTTAGCAGGTTTTTCTACTCAAATTCATCTATTGTTTCTGGTCTTAACTGTGCTTTTTACGCCATGCAAAACCAGGTTCCGCTGGAAATATTCTCAATAAAGTGTTCTCTTGGCATAGCAAATCCGACCCTGACTGATTCTGTTGATTCTCGGATGGTTAGTGTCCTGGGGTGTTTGGGCATGGGATACAGTAAAGTTGCAGAGTGATCAAGCCATCAGTGGGAAGAGAGGCCCCTTGGTTATGCAGACTTTATATGCCCCAATACAGGGGAACGCAGGGGCCAAGGGGTGGGAGTGGGTGGGTAGGGGAGCAGGGCCGGGAGGGGGGAGGATATAGGGAACTAGCTGGATAACACTTGAAATGTAAATGAAGAAAATATCTAATAAAAGTAGTAAAAAAAAAATTTTTTTTAGTATTGGAGAAATGCTTCAGGTTCTGGTCATTGACCTCCATCTCAATCTTGGAGGGTGCTGCTGGCCATTGCTCCCCGATTAGCCTTCCCGGTAGGCTTCTACCCTAAAATAGCCAAGGAAAATATAAAGGCTCCCACCCCAGCCTTCTTCAGCAGTCCTGATGGGATCATTTCTTCCTACCTTCTCCCTTGCCCTCTCTCCCTGCTTTCCAACATAGGTCAGCCCAATAGAGATGAGTCCCAATAGAGATAGTCCCAGGGCCAACTAGAGAGGACCAATCTCTCGTAACCCAGTGTGAGCCAACTACACCATGGAGAGGAGTTGGGGTGAATTGGAAGGTGAAGACAGGAGTCAGGCAAATCTGTGTCCCTCACATGGGGGCATGGGAATGTTAGAGGACCCTAGAGGGACAGATAGGGGCACTTTAAAGTTCTGTATTATAAAGACACATTTGTACTCCGTATTGTAGAATGAAGACAGTCCACAGATGTTAGGAGCTTAGCATGTATGCCTTGTTAATGGTTTGTCTGCTCTAGCAATCCCCAGCTCAGATGCCCTGGGTGGAGCACCAAGTTGATGATGGCGGATGCTCATTAGACTTAGCATTTCAGGAAGTCCTTAAGCACAGACATTCATAGAATGAGGGACGATTATAGGGATGGTATCAGCACAGACATCACAAGTCTCAGGAATGCATCTGACCGTCTAACCAGAGAGGTGAGCCTGTGCACCCGTGATTGACAGCCTTTGCTCTCTCACCCAGTCCCATGTCCTGTGAAGTTTCTGGCTGAAGATGAAACAAAAGACAGTATTTTCTTAGAAGTGATGTTAACCTATTACCTTTCCAGATCACCATCTCTCCTAATAAAGTACAATATAAATTTGATTCTCATGTCTGCTCATTGGCCTTTGTGGTGACTGGTAGCGATGAATTTCCATATTTCATTTGCAGGATGTATAAAATGGCAGGGATAGTGCTGGGTATGAGATAGCTATTATGCCATGTGAAGTGGAGCTCAGGGTTCTTGGATTCTCCTGACTGAGCTGTGCTGATCTGTGTGTGGACTTGAATTGGGCCAGGCTCTGGACACCCGATGATCACAGAAGCATGGCCTATGAGAAGTCAGAAGTCTCATGCTGGCCTCTCTGCCTTCTCACCCACTTTCAGTTCAGAACACAAATCCAACAGGGACTTACTCCAGACGACAGAGCAGTGAGAGGCTGAGTCCTGGCATACCCAGCTCTTCTGCCTTGGCCTCTGGCCTCTTGATGCCAAGAGCACTGCCAATGCCACTATCATTTGGTGACTAAGCCAAACATGAGGAAGCCAGAGGTTCAGAAGAAGCACTTAGGAGATGTTCATATGCAGAATGAAGCATTTGGCTGGGGTCATTCTGCCACTCTATGGCATGTGCCCAGGCTTGCCCTGGGATTCCTTTAGTCTTGACAGTTTTTCTGTGAGTTGGAGCCTCCGGGAACTCTCTGATGGGACATTGTGTGCTCAGCACTCAAAATGTGGTGCTTGCCAGAGTTTGTCTGAATGAAAAGGAAGAGTCTTTGGGCTACACTCAGGCAGCCCTGTGTGATTGGGAGCATTTGGTTTGTTTACGTAGCATTGCTTCAATTCTTACTAAATCCTTCAAAGCACTTGGGTTAGTGAAGGGACCCCTCCTATGCTCAGCCTCACCCACACACCTTAACTGCGGCCTTTGATGGACAGACTGCAGCGCAACACTGCACAGCACCTGGAAGTCCTAGGACTCCCCAGTTGTCTCGACTCCTCTCCCACTGCTCTCTCCATGACATCAGGAGAGGGATGAGATGATACACTTACGTTCGAGGTAGTCAGTTTATTCTCTGCTTTCTAGATACACTATCTGGTCCTCATTCACAGATACTCATGCTTCAGTGAATAAACTAGAAGCGAATGCATGAGGACCATTCAGCAAATTCTGTGTTAATGCACACCAGGGCTCAGTCGGGGAGCAGCAGGGGTGTGGAATTAGCTGCATCAACAGCAGACATCAGGCATGGCTCCTACGAATCCACCATCCAGCTGAAACCCTCCTCTTCTCACTCCCTGGCTGAGCCCTGTGATAGCAAGAGCCAGGGCGGGGTAGGGATTTGGGTTGTGAGCATGGGGAAAGCTTGTGGAGTGTTGGAATGATCAGGGAGGATTCAGGGAAGGTTCAGATTTGGTAGAAGCCTTCAAGGATGGGCGGAAAAAAGAGAGAAGGTAGAAGGTAGTTTAGAGTGTGGCTGCGTATGTCCATGCCGTGTTCTGGGGATGGCAGGGAGCACATCTGGACAGAGTACAGAGAGGGAAGGTTTTTAGGATGCTTGCTAAACAGTGTTAGTTCTT
This sequence comes from Mus minutoides, assembly GCA_902729485.2. Taxonomy (NCBI): domain Eukaryota; kingdom Metazoa; phylum Chordata; class Mammalia; order Rodentia; family Muridae; genus Mus; species Mus minutoides. The sequence goes on from LR750017.1 coordinate 250,343, forward strand.
GCTGATATTGGGTTCTGGGCAGGTTTTTTAAATTTTATTTTTTAAAAAGAATCTTAGGGGGAAAAATGGAGCAGCACAATTCATAAGCTATCTCATAGAAGTGAACTATTACTTACTTGTTTTTTTTTAAAAATACAATTATCTAAAAGCATCTTATCAGGCTTTTCAGCCACACCTTTGAGTTGGCTCACGGGGCCTATCTCCCTTGAGCAGATGACTTCTGTTTTGTGCTAGGGACCTGGCTTGTTGGGGCAGGTGCTGTTGGTTCCTGTCTTGGGGCTTCTCCTTCCTTATCTCTAAGGCTGGGACAAGCAGAAGGGTGCCTTTGTCTCTTCTCCTACTCAGTCATTCTTCCTTCTCTTCTTTCTTAATTCTATGTTTTCTTCTCCTCAAAACCCTTTATTTCCTTATATAACACAATCCATTCACTCACACACACTCACACTCAAACACTCACCCACACACACTCACACTTGCCCCCACACACTCACACACTCACTCACGCTCACTCTGAGACATCTAGAAGCACAGCAATGTTTTGGACATTGTTAGCCCCCCAGGGCAGTCCAATCCCGTGGGGAGATGGAGAGAGGGGGGGAGAAACACGAGACAGAGGGCAACAGTTCATAGAGAACAAAGGAATCCTCTCTTGGTCTCTGCCATTTCCTCTAAGTGTTGGGTGGGCACAGCAGGCCTGGAGAGGAGTGTGAGCCCCAATGAGAAAGAATGGCTGCGACTGAGCCCCCCAGAGGCAGTGGGACACTTTTGAGGACCGGAGTCCCTGAAAGAGCAGGGCTGTAGTTTCCTGGCAGAGCCTGTGTGAACCTTGCATAAAGTATTCACTGCCCCAACCATTGGCTTCCTGTGGGAGTTGGCACCTTCTGTTCATGCAGCATGTAGGTGGTCTCTATGTGTGTGTGTGTGTTTAATTGAGGGGGACTACACACTTTGGACAAGAGAATTTCAGCCACCTCTGCTATTCCTTGTCTGGGTGACTTTGGGCAGGCTCCTAAAGCAACGCAAGAGCTCACCTATCCAGAAGGGTTATCGGTATGACGATCTCATGTCTCATGAGGGTGTTGTGAAGACTGAGAGAGAGAATGTATAGAAAGATGGGGCACAGGTTCTGAGTACTCAGTGGGTGATGGGGGGCCCTGCTGCTATTGTCTTTAATGAGGTGATTTGGCAGAGTATCCAAAGCTGCCAACAGCACTTGGTCCCTATCTGGCTGCTTAGGGGTAATGCCCCACCAGGGAAGCCATGTGACCTCTGGAGGCTGAGCAGATAGTATGGAATTCCCAGGCCTTTTTGCTATGACTTCTCTGGACCACATGGCTTCAGAGCGGCCCTGATGAGCCCGAAGAAAATACCCAGGAGGCTGTGCCTCAGGAGGGGGGATGGGTGGGAAATACAAATGTAACAGGAGGTTCGACCAGGCTCTCAGCTCAGCTGCATCTTTGCACTGAGGCGTGCAGTTCCAGGAAGGAGAGGCTGAGGTAGCCATTGGCACACTAGGATTATGCTGGGTGGAGCTGATCACACTGGATCCCAGGGTGTGGAAACGGCGCAGTGAATCATGGGAGTTCTCTAGCGCAGGCTTCCAAACCTGTGCACCTGGTGCACAGGACAGTGAATCTGTCCCCACTCCCAGTTGACAGCTGCTAGGCATTGTGGCCTTCCAGTTCAACAAGGCTGCAGTTGTGGAGGAACTGGTAGCTGTCACTAGGAGACCTTGCCATGAGCAATTGCTGTTTGGGCTTCTTCAAGGCTCACTTAATGCTTAAGGCAATGAAGGGTGCAGGCTGAGTTCTCACCACAGAGGAAGAAACAGAGGGACACCCTGAGAGGCAAAGTCAGGTGGTTCATGGTGGGATGGAGTTTTGAACCCATGACTTCAGATGTCACCATGAGGTCAGGTTGTTCTTCCTGGGATCCCCTTGCGTATTCTATGTCACTTCTCTCTGTTCTGTTTTCCACAGACTCCATCCTATCTTGTAGCCTGGGACAGAACTCCAGGTTGTGCCAGCCACACCTGGAGGTACTAAGCAAGTTTTTATTTTATATCCAAGCTTTGAAAGCTTCACCTACAGGATGGGGTCTCCGAGCTCACAGGGGGTGAGGTGCTGAGCGCTATGCCAGGATCACTGCTGGTTCCTAACAGCTCATTGTGGCTTCCTAAAAGGACGATGGTGGGTGTTCTTAGAAGAGTAACAGAACCCCAAACTGCAGAACAGCTCAGAAGACAGGTCCCATACAAAGGCTCTCACCTGGTGCCATTCCATTGCCATAGACATCTCTCTTCAGCCCTGGTTCTAGGTCTCTCTTGTCTACGTACTGGACTAGTCAGATGTCTCGTCAAACGTTCTCGGCACCGGGTTAGCCAGTGTCCACTGTAGAGAGGAACCTGCGAGGCTGAGCTTCCTTGTACCTGCTGAGGAGATGTGTGAATCAGATGCTCACCTTTCCCTCCACCAGTTCAGGCAACTGGGAGCAAAGTCTTCTCCATCTCTGCATGGGCTGGAAAAGACATGCCCTCCTAAACATGGCTCTAGCTGTCACCAGGAACCGACTTCGAGTAATTTTGGCTAGAGCTGAAGCTATGCAACCAGAACAGAGCTCCTGGCAAGGAAATAGGAGGGGTGTGCCTGTCAAGGCTCTGTTGGGTTGAGGGTTACTAATGTCCCATTTTGTCCAGGACAAAAGGTTCCTTGTGCCACAGCACAAAGCCACAGCAGCCCAGAGAAACCTGAAACAATTCGTAAGCGTGTCCATATCTTCTGGGCCTATTCAAGAGCCTTTTATGTTTGCCCCAGCGACAAGACTCCCCCTCTCCCCCACCTTCTAGCCACTTTCAGGCTTGCCTGTTCCACCCCTCCCTACCCCCGGCTGTCCATCTAAGTAGACAAAGCTGGAGAAGGCAAGACAGGGATGAGATTCCCACACCTGCTTAACAAGGAGGCTGAGGTCTGGGTTCTGATGACTGGCCCCTTTGAAGAGCTAGTGCAGACCGGGTCTTCCCAGGATGTAGGGTTACGGGGCCCACTTGTTCAACGGGGCTTCTGTTTTACGAGGCCGGGATATGTTCACGGGAAGCTAAATAACAGACTAATGAGAGGTTTTGATAGAAAGTGGTATTAACTTTAACGAGGAGAAAACACTTTGTAAGGGCCAACCAACGCCCACTGGGGCAGAAGTATAAAGTGGGGCTAGGGAGCCGCTTCTCTGTGTCGGGGTTTCTGTTCTCAGAGATCTACTGCTTACATCTGGACTGCTGTGGCCATGGCTTCCAAATGCCTCAAAGCCAGCTTCTCCTCAGGATCTCTGAAGAGCCCGGGGAAAGCTGCAGGGGGATCCACTCGTGTGTCCAACATGTACTCCAGCAGCTCTTGCAAACTGCCCAGCCCTTCCCGGGGAGCCCGGAGTTTCTCCGTGTGTTCTGCCAGCCTGGGGAGAGGCAATTACAGGGTATCCAGCTGCCTCCCAGCTCTCTGCCTCCCGATGGGAGGCTTTGCCACCAGCTTCGGCATGGGTGGAGGTTGGTTTGGGGAAGGCATCCTCACTGGTAATGAGAAGGAGACCATGCAGTCCCTGAATGACCGCCTGGCCAGCTATCTGGAGAAGGTGCGCCAGCTGGAGCAGGAGAATGCCAGCCTGGAGAGCCGAATTCGGGAGTGGTGTGAGCAGCAGGTGCCCTACATGTGCCCCGATTATCAGTCTTACTTCCAGACCATGGAGGAGCTCCAGAAGAAGGTGGGTGACTCAGAGTGGCTTCAGATCTAGAGGCTAGAATGTGTGTGGTAGTAGTCGGGCTTCCATAGGGAACTTTTGGAGGGAACAAAGCTTATTCACGTCTGTGGCCTCTTCTATTCTTTCCAATAATCTTAGCCTAATCTATCAGATGAGGACAAAGTCAGGCTCCTTGAGTGACCAGGATGGCAATCAGTAGACTCAGAATTTCAACATGGTCTGTATTAACTAACTGGCTGTGTGACCTTTGATACCACCTCTTTCTGAAATTTAATGCCCTTGTTTTAAAGAGGCAAGTCGGTTGGGCTTGGTGTATTTAGTGAAGCTCAGGTTCCCCATCTGTAAAGCAGAGAAGACACCTTTCTACATCTCATTCCTGAAAAGACTCAGCTGGATCCCAACGGAGAGCATTTGTGACCAGAGAACCAGAGGGTAGCTAATGGCAGGGACCTGCCTTGGGCCTATGGCAGACCTGGGGGATGGGAAGGCAGGGAGAAGGCTCATTCCCTCACACTGCAGTATTTCTGCATGCACTGGAGCATGTCTTGCAGTCTCTCTAGCCCTTGGCTACACATCATAGGCACACCACATTGCAAAGACTCTTGAGGTTCCGTTGTCTGATACAAGCTCTCATCTCTCATAAAGCTCCAAACTGTTGAGATTCCATGATGGCAATGTGTCCCCTTCCATGGGTGGCTCTTGTCATATTCTGGGGGTTGGGAGAAGTTCCTATGAGCAGAACGTCCTTTCTTATATGAAATCACGTCTTTATGTCCCCAGACTCTTTGCAGCAAGGCAGAGAATGCCAGGCTGGTGGTGCAGATCGACAATGCCAAGCTGGCTGCTGATGACTTCAGGACCAAGTGAGTTGTCCGGCTTGTCCCTGGACTGGGGCTGTTACAGCTGGACACTGATGATGGTTGGACTCAGGGTTTCAGCTACATCCAGGATTGAGGCACTAGGAAAGGGCTCACAGCATCAGGCCAGTCTGGAGGTGGGGCTTCAATTCAAGAGGGATGAGATCACAGGTTTGGGTACCTTTCTCTGTGTCTACAGGTATGAGACCGAGGTTTCCCTGCGGCAGCTGGTGGAGGCTGACATCAACGGCCTGCGCAGGATCCTGGACGATCTGACTCTGTGCAAGGCTGACCTGGAAGCTCAGGTGGAGTCTCTGAAGGAAGAATTGCTCTGCCTCAAGAAGAACCATGAGGAGGTGAGCATGGGGGAGGGGGTGAGCATGGGGGAAGGGGTGAGCATAGGGGAGGAGGAGGTGAGCATGGGGGAGGAGGAGGTGAGCATGGGGGAGGAGGTGAGCATGGGGGAGGAGGAGGTGAGCATGGGAGAATGAGTGAGCATGGGAGATATGGGTAAGGGGAAGGAGCTGAATAGGAGGGTAGGTGAGAATGGAAAGAAAGAGGTGAGTGATGGTGAGGCAGACACCTGGAAACAGACCTGTACCTGTACCACAGGAAGTGAACTCACTGCGCTGCCAGCTCGGCGACCGGCTCAATGTTGAGGTGGACGCTGCTCCACCCGTCGATCTGAACCGTGTTCTGGATGAGATGAGGTGCCAGTATGAGACCTTGGTGGAGAATAACCGGCGGGATGCAGAAGACTGGTACGATACCCAGGTCAGTGCCGCAGGGGCGAATGGGTAATCTGGGAAGGTCTTCCTTGACTCCTACTCGTGATTTCAAGTGATCTCCATAATCTTTGAAGCTGAGATCTCAGGGTTCCTGATTAGATCCCGTGTGTGTTTCAGACTGAGGAACTGAACCAGCAGGTTGTGTCCAGCTCAGAGCAGCTGCAGTCCTGCCAGTCAGACATCATTGAGTTGAGACGCACTGTCAACTCCCTGGAGATAGAGCTGCAGGCCCAGCAGAGCATGGTAAGCACCGGGGTGGGGTGGAGCATCTGCTGAAACAAGTTGGAGTCATACAACCCTAGGTTCCACACTTTGGCTATACAAATGGACTCCACGAGTTCAAATTCTTAGCTCAGGGCTTCTGAGAAGCTCTGTGCTACTGTGCCGAGAAGAAGGTATGAAGGCCAGACACACATTACAACTGCCCTTGTGAAGGACAAGAGCTCTGGTAGTACTTAACATGCCCTGGTAGTAACTCTTCTGTGAAGATCACCTTCTGTGTAATTATCACTCAGAGGTACCATTAGGAAGGACATGCTGTCTGGATCAAGGGGCTACAGGAGCTGAGCTGGCTCATCTTCATTGGGGTCTGGGTGTAGTTTCTTCTAGCTCAGTGACTCTCTGAGCTTCCATTCTTGTATTCTGAAATCCCACTGAGACCCAGGTGGATCTTCACCGGTAGTTCTCTGGCTTCTAACCTCTTCCTCTTCCCATAACCTTTGCCCTCCTAGAGAGATGCTTTGGACTCCACCCTAGCAGAGACAGAAGCCCGCTACAGCTCTCAGCTGGCCCAGATGCAGTGCATGATTGGCAGCGTGGAGTCCCAGCTTGGTGAGATCCGGGCTGACCTGGAGCGTCAGAACCAGGAGTACCAGGTGCTGCTAGACGTCCGGGCCAGGCTGGAGTGTGAGATCAACACGTACAGGGGCCTCCTGGAGAGTGAGGACAGCAAGTGAGTATGGCTGCATGCTGTCACCTTTTCAAAGTTCTTGGGGGGACATATGGTGCCCAGGAAGAGTATGATACCCTGATGTAGGAACCTTAGGGGTTTTAGCTCTTGTCTTGGGACAAACTCATTCTGTTGCTCCTACGGGTTCTGTTTTCTCTCTGGGTACCTGTTTCCTTTTGGGTAAAACAAGTAGACAGGATTTAAGAGCCACTTCCCTGATTGTATATTCTCAGATCTGTCAGTGTTATTGAATACAGCAATTGGAGCATGATAGTAACCTGACTCTCTCCTTTCTCCCAGGCTTCCCTGCAACCCGTGTGCCCCTGACTACTCGTCCTCCAAGTCATGCCTCCCCTGCCTTCCTGCGGTCTCCTGCAGCACGGGTGCAGCTCGTACCACCTGCAGCCCCCGCCCTGTCTGTGTGCCCTGCCCAGGGGGCAGGTTCTGAGAGTAACACATCTGGAGGGTCAAGGCCATGGCCTCCAGAGCTCCGACCTAGCCTCCAGTCAATCTGACCGTTACAGCACAAATCTCTCTGTTCTTGCTGGGCCCAGGTCCAGTCCCTGAGAAGATTCTCTGCACATGAATACCTTAAAGTTTCCTTGACCCTGTCAACTAGGGCAGGTTGTCCTTTGGGCCTTGACTCTTCATCATTTCAACAGGCTCCAGGGTCTCTGTTCTGGGCCTGCTCCTTTCTTTCTGAGTGTGTTTTCTGTAGGTTCTGAAATTTAATACAGCGTATCTGAGGGTGGGGCAATAAAGCCATTTGCTATGGTTCCCAGTGGCTGGCTCATATCATTTCTGTGTTGGCTTAGAGTGACTGCTGGGTGGACACATGGGGGATGTTTGACCTAAGGGGACCCTGAAAATAAAAGGGCCCCCATGCTCCTCATTGAGGGTGGTTAGAGGATTTCAGTGGAGCTTTTCTTATGCTTGTCCATGTCTGGGACAGCCTTGTGTGTTGTTCTTCAGGCTTCATCTACCCCCCAACCCCCACCCCAAGACAGGATCTCTCATTACCCTGGAACTTGCCAAGTAGGTTGGACTGGCTGACCAGTGAGCTTCAGGGATACACCTGGTTTTGTTTCCAAAGCACAGACGTTACAAGCATGTGCTGTCATGCCTGGACTTTTTTTTTTAAGTGGGTGCTGGGGATTGAACTCAGGATGTGGCAAGGCAGTCACTTTGCCCACTGAAGGCCTTGCTGTAAGGCTTTTTGCTTGGCTTCCCTGATAAAGACCTTTCTCCAAGGTCCCAGTGTGGTGACAATTATTACTTACTTTTCTTCTTGGTGTACATAGTAACCCTTGGGGTCCCAGCATAGGCCTGATGAGGCTGAGATAGCCACTTTATTAGCCTGTGTATTCTTCTCACAGAGCAGTGGCGTGTGTCCCACATTCAGGGTAGTTTTAG